>NKZZ01001610.1:0-28335 GCA_002370815.1 Metschnikowia hamakuensis | reverse complement strand
TCTAGATTCAGCGAGTCTACTAATGCCAAAGAAAATGCGCAACGTCCCGAACTCGTGGGTTCGGAATTCGTGGAGATGGAAACTTGAGACGATGTAGAACCGGCTTGGCCTGAGTGGTAGACATGGGCGAAAGAGGCGCCTGAGATATCTTATTCAGCCCATTCTGACCATAAGCAGAATAGCCCGCCACATCTATCAGTTTCAGTCTGGGTCTGGACAATGAAGAGTCGGCGAACTTGGCCGCATCGTTGGAATTTTCCAAGCGATCGCTCAAGTCTTTCAAATAGCCTTTGGAAGGCCCCCGTTTCAAGAGAACCTCATATTTTCCTTCCCAAACTTATACTGAGTATCGGAGATGACATGCCAAAACGTGAAAAACGGCTGCGAGTAGTTGGTCCGGAACCCCCAGTTTTGGTGCTGGATAAAGCCATATGTTAATTGGATGGAACAACAAAAGAGCTTCTTTAATTATTTTTATTTGAAGGTTTTTTAGCCAACACCTTTGTCATTTATTTTAAGATTTGTAATCTAAGTTGTTTAATCTGAAACATACTGTATAAGCATGGAATGCGCATGCAGTACGGGAATGCCTTGCGAGGCGTTCACGCTTAACAGAATTAATAGTGCGAGAAAAAGTGTAGTTTTATAGTGCGAAAAATAGTGTAGTATTATAGTGCGAAAAATAGTGTAGTATCATAGTGCGAAAAATAGTGTATAGTAGTGTAATTATGTAGTGCGAAAAACAGTGCGATAAATTGTGCAAATTGAATGTGTGGCTTGCAGTCTTGAATATAGTATGGTCATATCGTGAGTGGGGTATTAAAATTACTGTATATCAAGTGTAGTGTGGTCTGAGAACCACTTTTTTATGGACTACAATCAAAGGATTACTTGATGAAATACTTTGTAGTTTTCTTATCTCCACTTTCTACTCTTTAACTTCCTACAATCCCAGCTTCTAGACTTTCTAGACTTTCTATTTTTCTATTTTTCTATTTTTCTATTTTTCTATTTTTATACCCTGTACTATTCTAGTGTAGTTTAGTGTAGTGGAGATATTTCTGGGTAAATTGGTCAAATGCAATAAGTAGTGCGAACCAGAAATTAGAGAGTGAATTAACAGTGTAAATTAAAGTGCGAGTTAGCAGTGCGAATTATTTTTAGCAGTGCGAGTTAATAGGGTGAATTACCAAAGTGTAAACTGACAAACCTTTGGATCTGTTGAACAGTACCCGAAACAGGAAAAAGTCCAAGGACGAGCGAGGCCAGAAAAAGCCCAACAAGATTTTCATACATGATTAACTAAAAGCAAGGGAGTATTTATGCACCACACAAGNAGCCCAACAAGATTTTCATACATGATTAACTAAAAGCAAGGGAGTATTTATGCACCACACAAGCCCAAAAATCTTTTGCTATTGACTCTATTTCTTCATTAGACAAGCCCCAAAAATCTTTTGCTATTGACTCTATTTCTTCATTAGACAAGCCCCAAAAATCTTTTGCTATTGACTCTATTTCTTCATTACATACTTTTGTTAACTTTCTTGTAAACTTATTGAGAACAGCGTCGATATCGTTTTTCGATTTTGGATTGGAGCCACTAAATTCGAATGTCTCAGACGAGACGAATGTTCGGAACGCTGAATCTGAACATACCTCGGGGAGATTGAGTAGTTCAAAGCATAGTCAAATTGGAATCCCCGAGTTTCTACGGTATAACTAATTGATTGTAATGGTATTTTGTACCGATTTCGAGAGACGAATATTGATAAAACGGCCCAAATTAAGGTGATAAAGCCTGCACTCTGTTCTTTTCCTTTTCTCCATTTCCATGTAATTTTAGGACTCACATACCCGACAAGTGGTCGGTACAACGCGTTGTTGGGGAAGAAAATCTGGACGGGGTCAAACGGCAATATGTACCCGTAATGATCGTCCACGGTTTTCATGGTGGCAATAAAATGCCTCAGAAACTTCTACGGTCTTTCACTAGATTTTAAAATAAAATGGTTCCGTATATACACTGTTCGTCTGCCCCTAAGCCCAGCCAGGGTCTTTTTTTGTCTTTCAATTTGCCAGTTGTCCATGGACTAGCACCCACTTTTTTTTGTGCAGTACTTCCTAACCGCACCTGAACCTTTGCTTTGACCAACCCCATTTTTTTTTTTTCATGCAAATGGAATCAGCAGAGCCTCGTAGAGATCGTAAACATCATCATCCTGCTCTTTTTTGCGGCCTTTCCGCTTCTTTTCCCTCCGTTTCCTGCACTTGGTGAGCATATCCAAAGAAGTCAAAGAACTGCCGTTTCCCAACTTCACAAGGCCAAGGTAAAACAACTCCACCCGCTCGAAATCTCGCTCTTCTTGCACGATGCCCAGAAGCGCCCGGAATATCGACTGGATCATGATGCACCGCTCGTCAAACGTCTTCTTGCTCAAGTAATAATGCTGGCTCTCCACCACCACGTCCTGCACGCACTCGACGGGTTTTTCCCGGATGAAAAAGCTTCCTTTGAACACTTTGGTGACGATGCTCTGTACATCCGGATGCAGCCGAGGAAGCGCCATGAATTGTCGCCCGGTCAAGATCTTGATGTAGAGATCATCGCAGTGGAACTGGTTGGTCATATCAAACCACGACCTGTAGATTCCCCGTTCCTGGATATAGCAGCTGGCTTTTAACACTAGCTTATCGTTGCCTTGGTAGTCAGGGTGGCCCCTCGTCCCGGAGGGAATTTCAAACGTATCCGTTTTCACTTGGGGGACCATGAAGTCTTGCAGACAAGCGTCCACCACCCCCATCAAGTGCATCGTCCACCGGATCGACACCTTGGCCAAGCCCCGCGTCTTGGTTTCTTCCACCACTGAGGCGTATTTCATGTGTGCCTCGGCAATTGCAGAGCTATATCCCCAGTACAAATTGAACCGGTGATGGGTAAGCAATTGGGCCCGCTCCAAAGCATGGCAATATGCAGAATTGACCTTTTCGTCGAGTTTCCCCGTATCCTGGAAGATCTGCCGTAGTTTGGACGTTTCGTCGTCTTTGGCCACTTGGGGGGACAGCTTATAGAGATCCTCCAGGAATCCTATAATCTCGTGTCCTTCCCCGGCCCGCCGCTGGTGCTCTTCCACGGCCCGCCGTTGGTGTTCTGCCTCGGAGATAAGCAACGTATCCTCCGCCAGTTTCTCCGACGATAGATAGCCACGTGTCACACTGGCCCCATCGTTTTTCAGAAGACTACCCCCCGTGCCGGAATGGATAGCCGCCGAAGACTCGATGGCGAAAAACCAGCACTTGGCCAACGCCAACCCGCTGGACATGTTGGTGGGCTCATCCTTGCGCTTGATTTTGGAGTAGTTTAATAGCAAGTCCCGTGCGCCCTTCAAGTGGGCGATCCACTGGTTGGCCATCTCGTCGCTATTGCTGCAAGCAGTGAAGTTGGACGAAAGCACCAACACCGTAAGAAGGAGTTTCTCCACGTTATTGGTGAAGATCCAAGTATTTTGGAACCCGGAGTTCTCCTTGAAGGCGGCACTCAACGCCACAAAGCATTGTTTGATGTACCGCTGGCGCAGCGTCTCGTGCACACGATCACCACTCTGGTTGAACTGGAACGTGGCAGTGATGGCCAAGAGCGAGTTGAGGAGGTACTCGCAGTTGATGGAGTAGTTGAGGAGGATTTTGATCACCTCGTTGCTTTCGATGGACGACGCAAAGGGGAAGAGATGGTAGGAAAGGTTTGTGTTGGTGAGGGTCTGGAGGTAATTGATGTGGGAGGCGTCCAAGTTGGCCTTGGCGCTGATTTCGGCAATGAGCCCGGAGTTGGCGGGCAGGCCCAGGTACCGCACGTAGTCACGGGGCTCGTAGCGGTCCAGCGACACTGAAAGGGTATCACCTTCGGGGCGTTTGGGGTCACCTTCCTTTGGGTCACATTCATACCGTTTTAGGTCACATTCATACCGCTTCGGGTCACTTTCGTACCGTTTTGGGTCATTGTCATTCCCTTTCGGGCCATGTTCATCCTGTTTTGAGATACGTTCATCCCGCTTTGGGACACCTCCATACCCTTTTGGGTCATTCCGTTTTGGAAACGGCGACGCCCCAAGCAGCGGACTCTCCACCATCTTCACCTCCTCCCAGATACTCTTCTCAAGGCGGAGCGAGTCCGTATCATCCAAAAACCCATGGATATCATTGACCAACAGGTTGGCCTCGTTGTAGAGGTTGCGCAAGTCCAAATCATGGCCCAATACAAGACTCGTGTCCAAATCAAGCGGAGTAAACGGAAGATCCATATAGTTCGGGTGATGCAGACCTCGTAGACCTGCACTGGAGAAAGTGGGGTTCGGGAGACTATGGTTTAGCGTTGGCGTGGGCATATTGGGGTTTGGGAGCGGGTTGGGAAGCGGTAGGTTTGGGAGACTCTGGTTTAGAAGAGTGGACCCCAAGACCTGGCCCGAGGTCGGGATGGAGTTCATGCTTTGAAGCGAGCTAAGGCTCTGCATCGAGTTCATGCTCTGCATGGAGTTGGAGCTCTGCATAGAGTTGGATCTCTGCATGGAGTTGGATCTCTGCATACACCCGGCCCTTTCCTGGGGTCCCATTGGATGGAGGTTCTCGTGGCCCATGGATCCGACTGCAGGGTGCACCAGGCTCCCTATTGAAGGCGGACCAATCAGAGGTTGAGCTAGAGATCCGTGGTTCTGGTTCTGGCCGTGGCCATGACCGTGACCGTGGCTGTGACCGTGACTGTGACCGTGACTGTGACCGTGACTGTGACCGTGACTGTGACCGTGGTTCTGGCCCTGCACATGAGCCATGCCATGACCATGACCATGACCCTGACCCTGACCCTGACCCGCAAGAATGGACGGCCCCGACGAAGGACTCTGAGCATCGGGATCCTTATCTTCAGCCTTGGGCTTATAAAAACGAACCACGAGGCTGGGGTCCGTGCCGCCGCCCATCGAAAGCACCGGCTCGCTAGCCACCGCCCCCGCCGGATAAGAACACTTTTTATGCAAGCGAGTGCAATTGAAACACTCGGGCAAGGTCTCGTCGCACTTGATCTTGCGCCGCTTGCACTCCAAGCACCCGCGGCGGGAGTACTTGCGTTTTTTGATCCGGCCCTCGCTTTCCTGGCAGCGGGACGTCATGCTGGCCTGGCAAGTATGGAGGAGAGGTGAAGGTGAAGGTGAAGGTGTAACTTGAGCGAGCGCAGATATTGCTCCTGCACCCGCGCGCCCAGCCGCACCCAGAATCTGCCGCACTCAAAATCTGCCGCACTCGTTTCTGCCGCACCTCCAAACTCGCCAACTTTAACCGGCCTGTTTGACCACGTTCCCTTCCTTTCCCTCCGTTCCCTCCCCCTACCTTTTCTCATCACCCGTTTCTCCAATTACTCGATTTGTACCCTGGTATAATCTTAGGGTGTACTGGTCTATTCCATTTGACCTAGTTTAACGGATCTGGAAGAATCTGGAAGAATCTGGTATAACGGATCTGGAAGAATCTGGAAGAATCTGGCATAATAGAGTTTCCTNCACCCGAAAACAAGAATGGCTTTCCCCGTATGAGGTATCCCCAGCCAGGTCATGGAAGAACGTGATCATAGAGTTGAACTCCACTCAACTTAATGTTTACTCTATACCGAGCCAGTTGGATTCAACCCTTATGAATCTTAGAATTAATGAGCATAATCAAGTCAGGCCAACAGGTCCCCTCTTGGATACTCGTCTTAATTCAGTTGTGACCACTGAGCTTGACATGGAGGTTGAGCATAGACCAACTGGACCATGATGTGCCCTTAAGAAGCAACTTTTCTCTGGCACTGACTTATAAAGCTTTCAAAGTTTGCAAGCAAAAGAAATTGCTACGCTCGTATTCCTTGCAATATGCGAAGATAGGATTGGCTAACGACTATATCAAGAAACCGAATGTGTTGAGACTTTGCTTGGAGAATGAGCAATTTCTTCTCTGTTTTGCATCAACCAAGGAGATGATCGAATGGAATCTTGCATTTTCCATCGGTAAAGATGTTTCTTTGGATTTGACCGAGAGAGAGTTTCCAAGTATAGAACTGTGCCTGATTGATCTGGTATGTTTTATTTTCCGGGATAATTGACTGGTACAATTGATCTATTCTATTTGACCTGGTTTGATTGACTGGTATCTTTGACCTAGTTTAATGGATTTTGCTGGCAAAATTGACTGGTATAATGGATCTGGAATAATGGATCTGGAATAATGGATCTGGAATAATGGATCTGGAAGAATCTGGAATAATGGATCTGGAATAATGGATCTGGAAAAATGGATTTTACTGATATAATTGACCTGATATTTTGATCTGGTACAATTTTTCCGGTATAATTTTCTGGTACAATTGATTCATTCTGTTGTTTTCCGGTATAATTGACCGGTATGATGGATACCCCGGTATAATTCTCATGGTATAATTGACCTGGCATAATGGATTTTCCTGGCAAAATTGACTGGAATAATGGATCTGGAATAATGGATCTGGTATAATGGATCTGGAAGAATCTGGAATAATGGATCTGGAAAAATCTGGTATAATGGATCTGGAATAATTGACTGGTATGTTTCTCTGATAATTGACCTGATAATTGATCCGTTCAAGATTGATTATACTTAGACTCTAGAAGCTCAGTTGGATGATTTTGAGAAAGTCCCCAGCAGTTATAAACAAGCCATGCGTCTGAGTGGGAACATACTTTGGAGTATTGCGTGTGCGATGTGGAGGAGGAGAGACTTGATGTTCTCGGACCGTTTTTTATCCCAGGAGTCTTAGGGTTAAATGGTCTAGATTTCTGGATTGATGGGTTTCTGGATTGATGGGTTTCTGGATTGATGAATTTCTGGATTGATGGACCCCTCGTTGGACACAGGAACAGAACGTTTTCAACAGAAAGAAAAGCCGATCGAGGTAAATACTCGTTTTATACCGGATGAGGTGCTGAGAATCAGTACATTCATACGGTGATTTGGTGTTTTGGAGCGTACAAAAGTCATTTTCAGAGGAATAGCAGGAGATGAACCCAAAGTGTACTGACACACTAACTCCTTGAAGAAACACAACTCCTTGAAGAAACACAACTCCTTGAAGAAACACTAACTGCTTTAAGGACTAACTGCTTTAAGGACTAACTCCTTGAAGAACGCCTTTATTTGGTGAAATTTGGGGAGAAATCCGTCTTCTGGTACCGTTTTGGTTCGCGCGCGACCACCATGGATTTAAACCCATTTTGTCCATTCCATAATGTTCATCTAAACATTCACAACGCCATATCAACCAAAAATCTATCCGGGTATTGGGATTTTGATCTGATAATTTATCTGATAATTTATCTGGTATCTTGGATCTGGTATGATTGACCTGATAATTGACCTGGTCCATTGTTCCTGGTATAATTTGTCAGCCGATATAAATGATCTGGTATAATTGACCTGGCAAAACTGACTCGGTAAAATTGACTGGTATAATTTTCTGGTCTAATTTTCTGGTCTAATTTCCTGGTATAGATCTCCCGGTATGATCTAATACATTGGAGATTTTCCTGCTATAACACATTTGTCCTGATATAATTTTCTGGTCTAATTTTCTGGTATAATTGTCCTAATATAATTGGCCTGGTGTAATAGTTTTTCCTAGTACAAAGAAATGTTCCCTGGTATAGATTTCTGGTATAATAAATCTGGTGTGTTTGATGTTTCTGTCATATTTGTTCTGGTAGAATTGATCTGATATAATCAACCTGATATAATAGATTCCACAGGTATAAATATGTTCCCTGATATGATTCATCTGGTATCACTATTTTGGTATAGTAAATCTTCCCTGTATAGTAGATCTAGAATAATTGATTTTCCCGGTATAACTGATTTGGCATAATTGTCCTGGTTTAGATGTTCCTGGTATAAATAAAAGAATTGACCTGGTATAATTGACCTAATATATTTCACCTGGTATAGATAAATAATCCTGGTACAACTGACCTGATGTAATAGATTTTCCTGATATAACTAACCTGATATAATTGATCTGTTATAATGGATTTTCCTGGTTTAATAGATCCGGTAGAATTGACCTTGACCATTGTTCCTGGTGTAAAGCTCCATGGTAAAGATTTTCCTGATATAATATTTCAGCTAGGGAACACCGAGGCCCAAGCGGGACGAGCCTCGTATCTCATTCCAAGTTTTCATCTGGCCAAATTGCATGTGAATGGAAGACTTTTAAGGTTCCACCTTAAACAGTGGGGTAAAGTAACTTTAGGTAAAGCCAGTACACTAACCTGAATCTCTAACCTATGCATCTTTGACCTCTTTAATTGGAGGACCTCCCTTGAAATAACTAGATTCAAAAATAAGGGTTGGTTGTGTTGGTTGTGGTTGTGTTGTTGTGTTGTTGTGTTGTTGGGTTTGCTGACATTTAAATATAAGGGGCGAAAGATGTCAGCTTGTTCAGATATCTGCAAAGGACAACCACCTAAACTATTTGTATTCCTAGAAGGTCCCCCAGAACTCTGTACATTCCCAGAGTTGAAATTATCATACTGTTGATAAAACAGGGGGGGCCGCCCTTTATATATGCAAGAGCCAGGATCTGTTGGTTGCTACTTCTTGTGCGGCTCATGCATAAGGGGGGACGCTGAAACATCCGGTGTTTGCAGCCAAGCAACGGTTGCGCACTGCGACTGCGACGCATCAACCGTTGTTTCAGGTTTACGAGGGGATTATAAATACCCCCCTTCACCCCCTCCAAAAATAATGACCACCATTTTTTATTACACCTTTTTTTCATTAAGCTAAATTTTTAAAGAAAGTTATATCAGTCAATTACCATCATGATAGATTGGGATAACGAAGAGGATAGTGAATAGGGATAGTGAAAGAGATAGCGAAAAGAGGTAAATATACTTGCGGATGTGAGCGGGAAGATTTTGGAGAGACTTGATAATTAAATACCCGGATTTATTCTTATTACAAAGAAAGAGGGGAATGAAGAAGAGAAGGGGGATGGCCACGATGGTAGACACGGCCAATGGGATGACGGGCAGCAACCACGGCCTCCAAAAGCTGGAAGGAAAACATCCGGACCTGGATTCCCTGGTGCTCCTGCAACAGATACATCAAGACCTTGATATGTTCATCGGACAGGATCAATACATGCGGTATCCAATCAGAAAAGCCGTGCAATTCAATTCGCTCCACCAACAAAGGAAACGGGTATTTCCCGTTGTGCAATGTTGTTTCCGGTATAATAGGTGTTCCTGATCTAATTGACCTAATACAATTGACTTGGTCCATTGTTTCTGTCATAATTGACCTGATATAATTGACTGATATAATTGACCTGGCTTGAATGACCTGATATCATTGACCTGATATAAAAGATTTTACTAATACAATTGGCCTAGTTCAATAGGTGTTACTGGTATAATTGATCTGATATTTTAATCCAGTATAATTGACCTGGTATAATGGATTTCCCTGATACAATTGATCTGGTCTATTGTTCCAGTATAATTGACCTGGTAAAATGACTGATATAATTGAGGTATAATTGACTGATATAAGAGGTTTTTGTGGTATAATGTTTTTCCTGGTATAAAAAATCTACCCTGGTAATTGACCTGATATACTTGATCTGGACCATCTTTCCCGGGGTAAAAGATGTGATATAATTGACCTTCAGCAAGGTGCCGGTCTCTTGGCCCAGTTCAACAATTTGGTTGATGTGATACGTCCACTTGCTATTTTCCATACTCGTCATAGGGTACGAATGCTTTCCATTGCCTGACATACGCTCGCCATCGTGGCCCAAATAAGCCCATACGTTGTACCTGAGCAAGATGGGGTCTTCCAAGAGCTTACCTATTATAATTGATCTGGTATAATTGTCCTGGTCCATTGTTCCTGGTGGAAAGTTTCCTGGTATTGATATTCCTGGTAAAATTTCCTGGTATAATTGATCTGCTATTTGGATTTGATGAAACTGTTGGATGAAGCTTTACTAAAAATAGGTGATACTTATTTGGGAAGACTTTGTTTACCTCAAATTCTTGTGTGAAAGGAAAGTGTCCTTTTTTTAACCTGGCATAATTGACCTGGTATAATTGACCTGGTATAACTCGGTTTCTCGCCGGAAATCATCCAATTCTCGGTCACTCTGGCTTCCTTGGTCACTCTGGCTTCCCTGGTCACTCTGGCTTCCCATGCCTTGTGAATAGCCCAACTTTAATTTCCAATAAGATTCGCCCGAATCTGGAAAACTTCCTGGAAAACAAGTCAATTGGACTCTCACCCATGCTATACTCTGGATAAACATCCACACATTCCCATTTGATTGACACCGTTGGATGCTGATGTGGTTAACTTTCCGGTAAATCACAACAAAAAAACCTTTCCACCAGTTTTTCACCTTCACCTTTACCGTGAATTCCCTATTAATTTCAAGGCCAAACTCCTCTTGAAACCATTCAAAAACTCCTCTTGAAACCATTCAAAAACTCCTCTTGAAACCATTCAAAAACTCCTCTTGAAACCATTCAAAAATATTCCGGATCCTGAACTTATGGCACTTGAATGAAATCTTTGGCTAAGGTCAATTAGTGAATGATTCACGAAATGACTGTTTCTTTTCTTGATTCTTCAGGAAAGAATCCAAGATTTCAAAGCCACTAGACCCCTCTTTTTTCCTCAGTTTCAGCAAAAGTATCATTCATCGAATGAAACACCAGAAGTCCTCAAGATCTCCACCACTCCACAGACTTGTCCAGTTCAGAATTGTCCAGTTCAGAATTGTCCAGTTCAGACTTGTGAAATTCACAGAATTGTCCAGTTCATCTTTGAAAAGTCTCTCTTTGAAATGAGCTTCAAGTGAGCTCTTCACTTTCCAGATTGGATCCTGATTTCCAGGGAATTTTCCAGGTGTTTCCAGGTATTTCCAGGTGTTTCCAGGTATTTCCAGGTATTTCCAGGTATTTCCAGGTGTTTCCAGTACCTTTCCACTTGAATCTGCACTCTTGGACTCCCATACCTGGACCCATAATCTTCTCCTCCCTCAACCTGGTCGAATCCGAGACCTTGGATTTTCCTCAACCTGAGATATCCGACCACCTAAGTTTTCTCCAACCTGAGATATCCGAAACCCAGACCTTCTCAGTTTATAACAATGCTTTATCACCTTTTTCGCTGCTTGTTCTCATCTTCAAATTGCCAACAATGGACCTTCACTTTCACCAATGCAGGATTTTGTTGAAGACATGTGCAAGCTCCAGTGGTTTAACGATGAGGTGCTCCAAGTCCACCAGAAAATCGTTTTCTTCCTTCCAAAAACCGGGAAATTCTTCTGACAACGACACAGACGAAATTCTGCAGTTTTTTGTCTGCAGTGATTTCCAAGTTTATCCACTTGGTAGTCGTTCAAAAGATCTTGGCTCCAGAGAAAATCCAGAAAAGTGGAGAGTCAATCTCGATTTGCCAGACCATCAGTTTCTTCAGCAAATCCTTTCTCCTCTCTTTTTTCTCTCTGTGGCTAGAGAATGTTCTGGATTTTGGTCAAAATCCGCCGGCCGTGGGGCGTATTCTTGATACTGCCCAAGTACGGCTGCAAAGCCGAGGCCAACTTGGCCAAATCGTCTTTATTGGCCACATCCAAACTGGTCTGCAAGACATAATTGCCGAACGGATCGTTCAAAAGCACGGAAAATTGCTTGCTGTTCTTCAACAAATCGCCAATCACCGCATTGGTCAACTTGGGGATTCTCAACGATTTTTCAATCACGTTGGACCCGAACTTATGGAGTGACAATTGGATGATATTCACAAGAATATGGTCCAAGATCCGCCCCACGGCAGCCTCGTTTCCCCGCGTCAACACGTACTGCACCACGTAATTCCCAAACGGGTCAAGCGATAACACCGTGGCAATCTCCGCCACTTTCATGGAAAGCTGTTTTCTTTGGCTGGCATCTCCATGGTCCAAACACCGCTGCAAAACACAACACCCGTGTCTATGCATGGCGATTTCTGCACCATGAGCGGATGCAGCATCGAAAATGAACTGGTTATCCATGGGTTTCAATTTCTGCAAACATTTCTGTACCACGTGATTGCCGTTCAAGTCCCGGGATAAGGCCACGATGTGCGGGGCCAAGCTTTGGATCACCAAGTCGGCTTCTTCTCGCATTGAGATGCAATCCACGAGTTTCTGGAGCGCCCGAGTGCCGTGGGGGTCCAATGCAATGTGGAATAAATCCGAGGCGGCGTTCTTGACCAAAATAAGTCTTTGGTCATCGCTAACGTTTTCAAATAACTTCTGGATTAGGTAATTTCCGAACGGGTCCGCCATGAGCTCCACGATTTTAACATAGATCTCATTGAAAATCATCGTGGCCACTACTCCATTCAGTTCCACCTCATGACCATCTCCTGCAGCCGATGCTTTCTCTCTATCCAAGTCCAATTGTCGTTGTAAGAACCTGCATCCATGCTGATCTTTGCATAACGAGTAAATCTGGCCGGAAAAGTCCTCGAGCTTGGCGTTGGCGTATTTGGCCGCATCGTCGCCTTTTCTCTTGTGGGTATTGTGCATTTTGCGGTGGATATTGACCCCGCTATTTATATGGTAGCTAAAGCTGCGGCTGCCGTGTCCACCGGGGCCTCCATGGCCTCCATGGCCTCCATGGGAATGAGGAGTGTGAGGGTGACTTCCTTGAGTCCCCTGGTAATAGTTCGGGGCATAGTAACCCGGGTCGCTTTTTAGCTCTGGCCGGCCCATATTGTAGTCCACGTGATCGCCCATTCGGTAGCCGTCCACAGGATAATTGGGGGCATTTTGCAAGTTGTGGTTCCACACATTGGACCCCGGATGCAGCAGAGCCGGCGCCGAAAACACATTTATGGGTGCCACGCGCGTGGGTTCCTTTTTCTTGGCCCGTGGCTTGTCGGAGGTGGGTTTGAACCGCTCAAGTTCGTGGTCGTTGTGGACATAGCGGCCAAATCCATACAGAGAGTCCAAAATGCCGCCGAAGGAGTGCATGTGGGCGGCCGAGGCAGCGGGTTCGGGAAAGGCCGGGTTTTGGTCGGGAAAGGCCGGGGTTTGGTCGGGAAAAGCCGGGTTTTGGTCGGGAAAGGCCGGGTTTTGGTCGGGAAAAGCCGGGTTTTGGTCGGGGTTTTCATCGGGTAATTGAAACGGGGCGATTTGCATGGCCATTTCCGACGCCATGATCGAGTCCGTGGTGTATGAAAGCGGCGGGGCGGAAAACGGCACGAAATTATGGCCCCATGCGGATAACGGAGTGCTGGATTGGGTCAATTGTGGTGTAGACGACTGTCCCAAATTGGAAGTGTGTCCCAAAGAGGAATTCTGTCCCAAAGAGGAATTCTGTCCCAAAGAGGAATTCTGTCCCAAAGAAGAAGTCTGCCCCAAAGAGGAAGTCTGCCCCAAAGTGTGTGGAGTGGACAGGCCCATGTGAGAGGAAAAAGCGCCGGAAGATGGATTCGGGGTCATGGAATTATGAGGATTTCCCGAACCGGATAGAGACGCCATATCATCCAAATTCAAGGTATTCAATGCTCCAACGATATCCAAAGGCTCCTCAACAGATTCATCCAACGATGCATTGGTGGAATCGTTAAAAGTATCATCCTTGGAGAAAAAACTCAGCGAGTCTTTTCCAAATAAACTCTGGCCACTTAAAGAGGTGGACCGGGAAGCGTTTTCCGTCATTTCAGCTTCAAGAGTCAGTCAGTTATATCAATAATTGGAATTTATCAATAATTTATTGATAATTAGTGGAATGAGACACTAAATGATGAGATATTGATAAATGGATATCAATATATAAGCCAGAGTGGCTATGAGATCACGACAAGATAAGTCAGTGATAATATGCTTTTTGGGATCAATATTGTTTCGTGAAAACAATAAGAATCAAAATGAAACCAATGAACTAGCAAGTTCAATGATTATGAGATCAGGAATCTAGACCAATCACCTGGTGACTAAGTTGACTATCAAAGAAAAAGGAATCAATGAGTCAATGAGTCAATAGAAGTTCAAGATGATAATGAACCAGTTTAAGATTCGATTCTGGGATCAATAAATCAGTGAATCAATGAATCAACCAGTAAACCAATAAATCAATAGACCAATAATGGGTAAACCAATAAACCAATGAATCAATAAATCAATAAATCAATAAATCAATAAATCAATAAATCAATGAGTCAATAGATCAATAAATCAATAAATCAATAGACCAATAAATAGGTAAATCAATAAACCAGTCTAAACGATGGAACCAATAAATGGATCAACCAGTCTATTCAATAAATAGGTTAATCAATAGACTTCAATAAATCAACCAGTAAATCGATAAAGCAGTCTAATCAATAAATCAATAATCCAATTCTGTGACCAATAATCCAATTCTATGACCAATTAATGACCAATAAATCAATGGAAACCAGTAAATCAATTAATCAATTAATCAATAAATAAGTAGACTTCAATGAAACCAATAAACCAATAAAGCAGTCTAATCAATAAACCAGTAAACCAATAAATCAATAGATCAATAGATCAATAAATAGGTTAATCAATAGACTTCAATAGAACCAATAAATGGATCAACCAATAAATCAATAAACCAATAAACCAATAATGGATCAACCAGTCTATTCAATAAATGGAGTATTCAATAAATCAATGGAAACCAATAAACCAATAAATTAATGGAACCAATAATGGATAAATCAATAGATCAATAGATGAATAGATGAACAAATCAATAAATCAAAGGAATGATGGATCTGGCCAATGAGAGCGATTAAGGAGTGATCGATTAAGGAGTGACCAATGAGGACCAATGAAGAATAACCAATAAGAAATAACCAATAAGAAATAACCAATGAGGAATAACCAATAAATAAATATGCTTGAGGAAATGCAGTGGGAGATTGGCAAGGAAGGGGGCCCACGGAGGAAAGATCGGGTATTGGGGAAGGAAATGGGGATGTTGAGGCGGCCAAAACTTGGCGATAGGCGCGGATGGTAGTGTACAGGGGCTAATATACAGGGACTGCAGTCCGTGGACGTATTCAAAAAATCCTGGAAAAAAAAGGGGGGCAAGTTTTGGGGGGTGAACTCGGGGAAAACACGAGGGTTAAGTAGGACTGGGTTAGTATGGGAGAGATGAGAAAAAAGGTGCGCCTGATGCGAGTGCGAGGATGATCTGCTGCGAGAAACGCGGGCAGACGAGGGTGGGAGAAGAAGGTGCTGGAAGAAGTGGAAGGAGGGGGAAATAAAGGGAATTGATTGGTTCATGTAAAAGCTACGAATTTCAAGATTATATACCTTTTTTTTTTTTGGAGAAAAATGGGGTGTTAGTGCTTGTTATATCAAAAAAGGTATTAGCCTGGTGCGCACTGCATATAACACCCCGGCCTAATATATTAATTATTTCAACACTACCACCAATCCATAATTACTAATTTAAATAATCTTATAGTATTACTTGAGTCTATTTGTATTGTTCGATGGGTTTTTATTAAATGGTGGTGCTATATGCAGGCTTCATATAGAAGGTACTGCAGATAGTACTAGAGATAGTCCTATTTCTAAATATTTCTATATTTCCATAGTCCAGGCCACTACTTAAACTTATTATAGGATATTGGGGCTCTAATCTGGATGTTCTTGTTGGTACTGCATATAGTCTATTATCACAAATTTTAATGCTGAACTGTGGTACTTAGACCACGGGATTCTTGGATCCCAGTAATGTCATTACACTGATAGACCTATCATTATGGGAACGTTTCAAGTATCATTAAAGTATGTTTATGGTACATTTAAGTTTGGGTACTGCATATAGACCCGGAATTCAAAATGGGCCTACAGCACCAGACTCCTGGTTTATAAACCTAATCTACTGTCGGAGGTGTTGTTCACAGATTCACTATCGGCACCATTAGATTACCAGGTATTTTCTATCGACTATAGATTATTAATGGTTGGTACACTTGGAGAAGGGTATATGCAGTCCGGACCCTCGGAACGGACACGTGACTTTCCCCTTTGAAACTTAGCTTCACCAAAAGTATCCACACACACCAGCTAAAAAGCTCCCAAGAGAATATAGTAGTGCTGGGCCATATTTCAATCATTAAGTGGTGGAAAATCCAAAATATTCGTTTTCTGGGGGAGGATCAAACAACCTGAGTCAACAGGTCGGATCTGGATATAAGCCCCGGATCTCGGCAAAAGCCCCCGGTAGAACCCCCGGTAGAACCCCGGATCTCGGGCTAAGCCCCATAGCATGCCGTTTCAATCAATCTTTCCTGTTTGGGCCTGAAAGGAGACAGAAAGGAGTAGACAGAGTCCTACAGATTGCAACTACAACAACTACATCTACCCCTTTCCTCTTGGTAATCCCCAAAATTTATCTTTCGGTTGCGGCCATACCAAGTGGAAAATACTGTTTCCCGTCCGATCAACGTTAGTCAAGCCACTTAGGGCCACAGTGAGTAATGCAGTGGGAGACCATGTGTGAAATTGTGGTGCTGCAATCTTTTTTCACCCCCGTTTTCTAAGATATAAGATTCAGTAACGTTGTTTCGTCACAGATGATATCATGTATTTCTATATTAATTGTCTATCTAGAACGGCCTGGTGAATGCAGAATGCAGAATGGTCTTGTCTACCGGGTCGTGCCCGGACCAATTCCTCTGTCCAATCGGTGTCTGTGTTATGGCCACCTATTGTCTATTGTCTATATTGTTAAAACCTATTCCCAGTGATTTTATTGGCGGACACTTGGCTGTACAGGTATATTTTGGCAATGTCCAAATCTGTCCAATTTTGTCTAATTCTGTCCAGACAATTGTCCAATTCTGTCTAATTCTGTCCATTTTTGTCTAATTTGTCTGCCGAAAACAGTAGTCTGCCGTAATAATCGAACAGACCATTCTAGCACCGAATAGGCCAATTTCATTGATCTACAGCAAGGATCCGGTCGTACAACTCATTTCCAGTCCTACTTTGTCTGGTCGTGCACATACCGTTTTGTCCAATTTTTCCAATTTGTCCAATTTGTCCAATTTGCCAATTAGACTTTTCGACTAGATATTCAAGGCTTAGTGGTCAAATAACGGCTGGGCCCCAAGACACAGCCAGGCCGGAAAACAATAAGGCTATCGTGAAACACAGCTATTGTAGCACGTGACTTTGCGTACCTATCTGCAGTACATGCGCGATCCCTATCTGCAGTCCCAAAAAGCTTGGCGAAATTAGCCAATCAAATCACGCCATCAGTGCAATGCAACAACTACAAAGTTTTAGACCATTATCTATTAAGGTACGGAATATGACGGGGATGGGGAATCAGATAAAAAAATGTTTGTGGATAACCACATGATGATGTAAAAGTGACATCAACTTAAGAAGACTTCTCGTGTTGAGTAGACACTCTGGCCATGGAAACCAAAAAGTCCTCAACCGATCTGTCGTGGGCTGGCTTCTTGCCAGACTTGCCGTTGCAAAGATCGTCAAAGGCCTGCGATGTAGACATCAAGTAGTAAGCACCACCCATGACACAGAAAACACCGAAGGAGAAGATCCAGGTTCTGACAACAGACACAATGTCGGTCCAGTTTTGAGACCACCAGCCGAACAAGGTGAAACAGGTGGCGAGGATGTCAACAATCAACACGGCACCAGACAATTGCCAAGAGGGGATGGAGGACCAGAAAGGACCGTTTGCTCTGGTAATGAAAATCAACCAGTTCTCAGTCAAGGAGATTTGCAAGAACAAAACACCATCAATGGCACCGAAGTTCTGGATGATACCACCCTTGCTCATGAACATGGTGGTCAAGGTAATCCAGGTACCGACAGCCAAGATTATACCCAAGATGATGGACATACCCCACAATCTTGGGAGGTTCCACTTAACTGGGTGTGGGTCGTAAGGAGCATTGTCGTAAGCAATAGCCAAGGTAGCAACATCAGCAAAGATAGCAATAAACACAACCAAGTTAATGTTCAACGATCTGTTCAAGATAGCAATCCACAAACCAAGGAAGATCTCCAAGTGCAACGACAAAGCGATACGGTACACAACGTAGGCGTACATTCTGTGGAAAATCTGTCTCGAAGTCTTCAAAGCGTCAATGATGGCAGACAAACCTGGGGCAAGGAAAACAATGTCAGCAGCGGAACGGGCAGCATCGGTAGCACCTTCGACGGCAATACCAGTGTCAGCCTTCTTCAACGATGGGGCGTCGTTGACACCGTCACCGGTCATGGCAACCAAGAAACCTCTGTTTTGCAAAATCTCAACGGCATTGTACTTGTGTTGAGGGAACACTTCGGCGAAACCATCAGCATTCTCAACAAAGTCGGCAATTTCAGAACCAGCCATGTCACCACCGCCGGAAAGACCCAATTTTTCAGCATCGTAAATGTTAGTTCCAAGTCCCAATTGTCTGCAAGTCTCCTTAGCAATACCAACGGCATCACCAGTCAACATCTTAACTCTAAGACCCAAGTGTCTGGCCTCGGAAACAGTTTGAGCAGTGTCATCTCTTGGAGGGTCCATACATGGCATAATACCCAAGATCTCCCAGTGTCCTTCACCTCTCTTTCTGGCAACACCCAAAGATCTGAAACCTCTGGAAGCAAACTCAGCAACGGTGTTTTGGTAGTTTTCGTGAACATCCTCTGGAATAGCATGGTCATCCTCAACAGTCTTTAAGACGAACAATGGAGCACCCTTGACACAGATAATTCTCTCACCCTCTGGGGATTCAACAATAGCGGTAACTTTCTTAGAAACTGGGTCGAATGGCTGGAACTCAAGAACCTTGTACTTGGTCAAAGCAGCCTTGGCTCTTGGGTAACTAATCAAAGACTTCAAGAAAGCCTTGTCAATGGCGTCCAAACCCTTCTTCTTTCTAGAAGCAGCCAAACAAGCAGTCAACATCAAGTCATCAGCCTCAACACCCTCAACAGTGTATGGTTCGTGCAAGGACAACTTGTTCTTGGTCAAAGTACCGGTCTTGTCGGAACACAAGATCTCGACACCAGCCAAGGACTCAATAGCAGACAACTTTTGGACAATAGCTTGCTTCTTAGCCAAGTAAGCAGCACCGACGGCCATGGTGGTGGTGACAACAGCGGGCAAACCAACTGGGACACCAATGATGGTGATGGCCAAGGTGTGTCTCAAAATGGCAACGATTCTGATGGATCTGTAGAAACAAGCGACCCAAACAACCAACAAGGTAACAATAACCAAAACCAACAAGATGGTACCGATACCGTTCAAGACTTCGGTAAAGTGACCTTGGCCACCAGAAGCCTTGTTAACCAAAGCAGCAGCACGTCCAGTGAAGGTGTTGTCACCAGTAGAGGTAACAACCATGAAAGCTTCACCAGTCTTGACGGTAGAAGAAGAGTAACAAGAGTCACCATGTCTCTTGTCAACAGCCAAGGACTCACCGGTAATGGCGGATTGATCAATTTGCAACAAGCAGTCCTCCGAGACAATTCTACCATCGGCAGGGATGACAACACCATCCTCCAATTGCAAAATGTCACCAGGAACAATCTGGTTAGACTCAACCTCAACCAAAGAACCGTTTCTGATAACGTTGGCCGAGTTAGCCAAGGTCTTCTTCAATTCGTCAACAATAGAACCAGCCTGGTATTCCTGAATGAAACCAACACAGGCGTTCAACAAAAGCAAGGCGCAAATAACACCGAAATCGACCCAGTCCTCCAAACCAGCAGCCAAGACGGCAGCGGCTTCCATAACGAATTGAATTGGGCCAACGAAAAACATAATAAACTTAAGAACCATGTTCTCCGACTCTTCAGCCATCTGGTTCAAACCATACTTCTTTCTTCTCTTGGCAACATCCTCATCAGTCAAACCAACAGAAGGGTCAGTTTTCAACAACTCCTCGGGCACTTGCTTGAAAGAAGCACCATCGTCTTCCTCCTCGGACTCTTCATCGTCCAATCCTTGGTGAGATTGCAAGTCCAAAATTAATTGATCAATGTCTTCATCCTCGTCATCGTCTTCAGTAGACTTGTTAACCTTTTCTACAGTAGGTTCAGTTGCACTCATTGTGGTGGGGGGGAATTAAAGCAAAAAGACAACTAAGGAGAAAAAGGAAAAGAAGAAAATTTTCCAGGGTGGACGGGGGACGGGTGATTTATATGGGAATTTTGGTTGCCAGTTTTAGACGCCTGCCGGCTGCCTAAATTAGGTTGGGTTTTTGCATTTTTTTTTTTTTTTTTTTTTTGTTTTTTTATTTTTTTATTTTTTTATTTTTTTTTTGACTTTTTTTTGACTTTTCTTGCGCTTCCGACAAATCGTTTGTTTTACTTTTGTCCCGCTAGCGCCGGCTCAGTGAGGGAATTTTCTGTTATAAACAAATAATGCACGCATTAGGAAGGCATGTCGCACTCGCACAGCTCGCACTGCTTGGGTGCAGGATAATGTCGCGCCCGCTCAATGCGGCTGCCGGAAATTCTTGCTCGCACTAATCTATTCCCGCTATTTTAATCTATTCCCGCTATTTTAATCTATTCCCGCTATTTGGGTGCCATACCCCCGGTTATCGCCCGGCCTTGGTTTTTCGCCAAATCCTGGTTCCCGGATAGTCTATATGCCGGCATGTCTCCCCGTCCCCCCTCGGATTTCCTAGAAATCAAATGTCGTCGTCTTTCTACTTTCTACCCGGAAGATAAATCACCCTCGATATGTCTCTACGTGGGGGTTTTTTACTGGCTGCCTCAAACTAGGAAACATCTCCGGTGCGCGATATAATTTACGCAGCCCGGGGGGTACGGGTGTCCAATTAAGGCGACATGACGTAGCCACACGTCCGGGTAATCGCCCTCGGTTATCGGCCTTGATGTGTCTTATCGCTGGCGTGCACACTTCCGAGGGAATCCCCCCCGGTGCTGCCGGGGCCTCACATAAATGTCTCCGGATGCTTCAGGGCCAATGTCTCCGGATGCTTCAGGGCTAATGTCGCTGGGATGCCATCGGCCAATGTCGCTGGGATGCTATCGGCCACACAATGTCGTGCTCCCCCCCCCCCCCCCCCCCCCCCCCCCCCCCCCCCCCCCCCCCCCCCCCACCCCCCCCCCCCCCCCTCGGCACCCTCGGCACCCCCGGCACCAAGCCATGTTCCTGACCGTCTAATGCAGCCGGTTCTCCGAGCATACTCCGTGGAAATCTGGAGGTGTCTACTATACAATACCAGAGTGTGGAGCAGTGGATTAGTCAGACGTTTGAAAGAAGATTGTTTCATGTTCGTCTGGCGCACGTTTCAGAATTGTTTCACCGGTAGTTCCCATTGTTCGCAATTGTTCCCCACTCGTTTAGTAATTGTTTCAAAAAAGGGACTCCGCCCACTTCCGTCCGAAACATGCGCTATCCTTACATCTAAGTTTCGCTTAACACCTTGCCTTGTGCATTCCGTATCGTTACACTATACTAGTATGTCGCTGGAGCTGTACGCAGAAGTATTATGTCATTTAAACAAGCCTGCAGTCCTGCACGCAGCCCGGGGGGTGTGCTCTCCAATAAAGTCCCTCCAATGCACCTCTGATGCATATCAGATTTCCCACCCCCGTGCTCCACGACCCACCGGTCGTCGGCGACATTATCTGCCACCACTGGGAGTAAACGTCTGTCATATGGTTCAAATGTCGTGGCGCTGTACTGTGGACGGGGCCGGGGGGGGTGAGACATTTCTTGGGCTACCGATTTCTGCTTTTGGGCCAACTAGACTTTGCCGGCCCAGCCGCACCACGAGCAAAAAGAAACGACCCAATGTCGCCGCCAATAAGTATTCCTGTTTCAGCACCGCACTTGCCAAGTCTCACCACACAATAACCCAAGTACCCCCGCGACATTCAAGCCATGCTGCGCCCATCTTGCCTAATGTCGCCAAATACTTACGGTCTTTATGTATGGCAGTAAGATACGGGAGAAACGACATCGTTTCCTGGGTGCAGTAGCAGCCATGGAGGCTTGAACGACATTATGGCCCCCCCCCAAGCCAACCGAATGTCGCGGTGTCGCGGTGTCGCGCCCTGGCTCGCTCGTTCCGAACGAGCGCCCGGTTAGGCTTGGGCTTGGCCCAAATGGGTGCGTCTCCATGCTATCAGGCCTGATTGTACAGTACATTCCAAACAAATATGCAGTGATGCGCACGCATGCACATCCTCCCCATGGCAGAGCATCAAGTCTTTCTTCACCGAAACTCCCTCTAGCAGCCCTCGATATACAAGTTTCCGGGGGGGGCTGTTTAGATTTCCGGTTCTTGCGGGGCCCTCCCTCGATTCTACTTGTCTTTGTGTGCATATCCCTCTGGTGTATATAAAGAAGCGTAAATCCTCTCTCATTTCCCGTATAAAATTTTGGTCCGTTTGAGTACCCATCCAATTCCACTACGGGGTTCGTATCTCTCATCATTGAACAAGATGGAATTCAAAAAAAACAAAAACCTACAGAAACACAGAATACAGACTGATCTGGGAACACACTTTTCCGACCAGTATGGCAATCAGAGTGGGGGGCCTATACCTGAATCAATAAAAGTGTGGCGCTAAGATACAAGGAAACTATACACTCTATGACGAGGACTATGGCTTATGGGTGTGCCAGAGTGTAGGGTCATAGCAATACATGGATATGGTTTTACAGCCAAGAAGGCAGAGTCACCAAAAGTTCTGTTATGTGAGTGGCTGCAGTGTCTCGTATCATTTGAGGGGTTTGCGATTGACACACTTCCAAAAGCGAGCCGAATGTCAACAAGCGACACATTGCTTTTTCAATTTCTCTTTTCGCTCGCTCGGGGCTTTTGCCCTGTTATGGGCCAGATAATTTTTTTTTTCCGCGCAGGACAAAAAAAATCTCTCAGAAATGTCGCATGCACGGGGGGCCGGTTATACCGAAAACTCGGCATAACCTGCTGGCGCCCTGCCGACATTTATCCGGCACTTGACTCGGTGCTGGCGCTCAAAACTGCCGAGCTGGGCATTTGCAAGTCCTGGCGCTCCTGCAGCCAGCATACATTCCGAAAAGTTGCAACTGTTGCATCTCCTCTCCCCAGCGGGCCCCTCTATGACATAATAGCACGTCACGTGAGCCCTCAGCCGCTTGCAGCCTTGGGCGCCCAAACTGGAAAAGGTTAACAATGTTGGCTTCCGTTTTTAGGCATTTTTGTGTCCTTCAAAATATTTGGAATTATTTACATTCATTTTCAGGCAGTATGCAGGTGACATGATCAGGTGAGTGACATTCAATGATCATGATTGTTCTGCTGTTGTGCGATAATAAGAAAGTATGATTGCATGATCGAAATGGGAAGTGATAGCGACATTGAGCGGGTCATGTGATCACCTTTACTGATGACTATAATATGAGTTTGTTGTGGTTCTGAAATTACCATGGTTCTGAAATTACCATGGTTCTGAAATTACCATGGTTCTGAAATTACTTTGATTTATCACTCCACCGTCTTCTTCTTTTGCATCCACCACCGGATTGGGCGAACCACCTTCAGACAAACATACATGAAACTTCCAATGAGACGGAACGCAGCCAAAACACACACAATCCACAAGATCACCGTCAAGAAAATGGTGGCGTTTTTGGAGTCGTTCCAAATATCGTTCTTGTTGCCTCCTGCAGCCAACACAATTCCCACCAATATGGCATTGGTGAACATCCATATCAACACCGTGACCGTCCGGATCAAGGCATAATAATGGTCATCTTTATCCTTCTTGCTTGGTTTCTTGACTTCATGCACAATGGGCACTTTCAAGTCCTCAAGGATGTTGGCATACTTTTGCTCCAACTCCTCGCTGGACCCCGGCACCACCGTCATCACCAACTGGCCATCCACGTCACTAACCTTGGCCGACCCCAAGTCCTTGGCCTGTGGAACGTCTCTGTTACCCCAGGAAACATCGTGGATGTTACAGAAGGAGTAGATGTTCAACACATTGACATAGGATGGAGAAAGCAAGAGGTACTGGATGAAGGACGTGAACATAAACGACGGCTCTCCATGCAAAATGGCCCCCAAGAAGTATAGCAAATATGTGCTGACCATGGAAACAACCAAGTCCCGGAACTTTTGGTTGGTGAAGAGCATTTTCGCCTCAAAGTGGCCCTGGTTCTCGCGCATCACCAATTTCACGGTGTTGATGGCCAAATAAATGGCGCCAAAGAGCAAGTATGCCATCAAAACAGCGAAAAACACACACAAGCTGTAATAGAACTTGCGGGTTCCCCGAGGCGTATTACCAAAGGCCAACACAAAGGCACAGATGACACATGCAACATAGATGACAAGGAAGGCCAACGAGATGTACTTTCCTAGCGTGAAACCCACAACCTTGGACCCCAAGTTATTGGTCAAGATCCGGAACACCAAGAAAAACGACGACAACGAGAACCAGGCCACGAACACCGTGACCAAGTGGTAATAGAACTCCAACTGGAGCCACAACTTCCTTAAGAGCGAATGGTTGGATTTCCATATCTGCGTCCAGTGGAAAATCGAATACATGGCCGCAAACAACGAGCCGTTAAGCCAACGACGCCGTTGCAACACAAAATCGTCAATCATTTCCGGAACATCAGTCTCAGCCGTGGCCGAACTCACGTACCGGAGCACATAGTTGCGTTCCTTCTTGGCCACCAACTCAAAGCACAAGATCCGGTCCTCGGCAAGGTACATGTTGGAGGTGAAGATGCCGGACTCTTGGAAGTTGCGTTCCTTCAAGTCGGCCTCGTCGTCCTCGTCATCCTCGTCGATTTGGGCGGTCTGGTGCAAGAACTCTCCCTTGAAGTATTTTTCAAGAGGCCCGTGTCCATCCACGTTCAACAAGGCATCGTACCTGTATGCAGAGAAGGCGCCGGGAAGCACGGAGATAAAGCCAAAGATGGACTCCATGGGCTTATCCAAAACATTGGAGATTTTATACTCGAAGTTTTGCGCTGCCACCAAGGGATTCGACAATAACTTCTTGTTGTGGCCCAAAGCAACGCGCATCTCTCCACAAGCTCCTGCCACGTTGGGGTCCTTGAACGAGCTCCACAAGTGGTAGAAGGCGTCCTTGCCTGGCCTTGTTCCACAGTCGAGCAACATCACCACCTTGGGGTTCAAAAGCGGAGCAAACGCCTGCAAACACCAACGATGAGAGTTGATTTTCCGGGCATTTTTTTCTTTCAAGCAGAACACCAACTGCACCGGCGTGGACCCCACATTCAAGTACACTCTGTCGTTGGAAACCCGCTCGATTCCGACCGTGGACGTGTACTCGTACACATGGGCCTTGACGGACTTGTTGTTGACCTTGGACTTGGCATAGCCATCCTGGAAAACACCCATGGCCGTCAACAACTTTTGCGTCCGTTCGTTCAACTGCAATCTTCCATCGTTGACAATCACCACGGTGACTTTTTGCCAAGACCCGTGTCCCCATGACGAATGCTTTCTATTGGTGAGGTCCTTCAAGTTATCAAGAACACCGTTTAATGTGCGGCCAAGCAAAACCTCGTCTTCGTTGTACATGGTGATACACACCATGATCTCCGTCTCCCGCGGCGGACTATAAAGGTTTTGCCGCAAGGTATAGTTGAACTTGGCGAAGTTGGAGGGGCCGCACGTGACGCCCGAGTACCGCATGAAAGAAGTTTCGTCTCTCTCTCCCTGGCTCTGGTTGGCGTACGTTTGGAGCAAGTGCTTGGGCACCGGCGCATCGATGACGTAATTACCATGGAGCAAACGGGCTCTTTTGATGGTCTTGGTATAATTCAATCGAGGCTTGAAGTCGTCGTCGTCGAAAACGTCGCCCTTATCCTTGGCGTTACGGGTGGTTTTCCTTCTCATTGGCTCATCTTCTGCATCCGAGAAAAGCGAGTCATCCTCGCCAAAGGGGTCCAAGTCCCCGGTCTCCTGCAACAAGTTGGTCAGGTAGTTGTTGGCCTGTAAAGGCATTGCGGACTGCCGGTTGAAGTTCAGGTAATGGCTCAATGGGCGGCCGGGGCTCATGTTGCCTGGTCCAGGAGTATCAAAGAACCCGCTGGACCGTGAATATGTGGAGGCCGGGTATTCGATATTGTTGGGGTACGTGTCGGGGTATTGGCTGAAAGTCGACATGCGGGCGTCCAGAAACTGAACGGCTGGCGTCTTGAACGGGGTTCCTCTGCTATGGAGTCCCCCGTTCAAGTTCTCATAGAAGTCGTCGTCGGAGTTATCGGAGATCACGCCCGAGTTGAGGAGCATGTCGCTGCCGGTGTTGGAGCCCACCCGCGTGAGGCGTCTGGAGCCTCGGTTTTGGCTGAGCATATTTTGGACGGACGGCGTGGGGGTCTGGGAAGTGGTTCTCTTGCTCTGCTGCATCTCAGGTGTGTACTCGATGTTCTCGGGGTACGACGGGTGGAGAGGAACCCGGGCCGGTTTCTCCGTGAAGTCGGAGCTGTTGCTGGACGATGATTCAAAGGGCCCAGCTCCAAGACCATTTTGGCTATGATTTTGGCCATGATTTTGGCTATGATTCTGTCCATTGTTTTGTCCATTGTTTTGTCCATTGTTTTGTCCGTTGTTTTGTCCGTTGTTTTGTCCCTGTTGGGGAGTTGCAGGATTGGCCTGAAGTCCTTGGGAATTAAGGTTCTGGAGTCCTATATGCGAAGGTTTTTCGTCATCGAAAAGGTCATCTTCGAAATCCATTTTTTTCCGATTCAGTGACTAATTCGGTATTTACTCGACTGGACAGCGGGTTCTCAACTAAAAAGTGTCTATTCTTGGAGTTGCTCGGTTTGGTGGTTGGAATTCCTCGTCTCTTGTCGATCTTCTTTGTTGTTGATTTATATCTATTGCTCTGATTCGGGTGGATGTGTTGCTTGATCAGATGCTGGGAGATGAGGGATTTTGAACTTGAGAGAGGATTTCTAATTGGTTTGAATTTTTGTTTTTGACCTTTTTGGTGATTTTCTATACCCTTGCGAAAAGAATAGTCGAAGGTGGTTGGGTTCTGAACACGAAGTGTGAGAAGGAATGGGATCCTGGAATTTTCTCGCTTGCGAGCATCTATTTTTAGCCGGGATGCCTCGACTATTTACCGGATTGTGACATGTCTTTGTTTTTGGGGTCTACACAGCCATGGGATCCAAAACTACATTTTTAGACGCATGTTTCGAGTATCCGGTGGCTTTTACGCCTATTTGATTTGGTCCTTGTTTAGGTTTTGTTTGGCCCGTTGGGATTATGTGCATGATATTTATGTTTCACTCGCATCGGGGAAGCGCCTGTGTGCAGGCCATGGAATGGGTCCAAGCCACGCGTCCCGTGGGGCCAGACCTTCCATTCCAGGCTTCCATTCCAGGCTTCCATTCCAGGCACCCATTCCAGGCACCCAAGCCTGAAACAAGGTTTCCACCGAAACCTGAAACACCACTGAAACACAAAACTGAACATGGTTTCCACCTGCATACACTCCCTACTTTACATTACTCAGCCTCTCTATTCTCTATCTCTACTCTCTATTCTCTACTGTAATGACTACTATACAGTCCAACTTTAAACAAAGAGTCTTTGTTTACTTTTCTATATAAAGATTTATATAAGGGTGTGTCCCGAGACTTTTACTCTACGGAAAGTATTTTTGGCTGGGAGTGCAGATAGTGGGTCCCAGAATCATACCAAGCCTTTCTGAAGGCCACAGTACTCCACTAGAAATAGAAGAGGGTGTGGTTGAATATGGAGTAGGATGATTTTGTTTATATGCAGGTATTGTTAATACTATATACAGTACACACCATAGAATCCAACGTTTTTCTTCTTTCGTCCTTTGCTCTTCTCCTTTTATTTACTTTCCTCTCCTCCTTCTCTTTACTTCTGTTTCTCTTTTTAGCTAAGAATCAGGGAGTGGGAAATTTCAGTGGAGTATTAATAATGACGTACTGCATACAATGACGTTCTGTTTGGCTTGAATCCAATAAGAGAAGCGTCCACCGAGACTTGACGAACCCAAGGACGAACCCAAGGAAAGTTTAGGAGGACGGCTGAATCGCAGGAGTTGACTTGGGATTCTCGCCGAAAATCAGCCAGAAGCTTCCGGTGGTTTGTGGTCATGGATGGCAAATACAGGCGCACATACATCTCCGAAAACGTATTGAAGCCCGGAGAAGATGTTACTTTATTGAACATTTTCACGAATGTAGAGCTTTTAGTGGGCCATTTTTGGTAAGCAGAACTGGC
>NKZZ01001609.1:0-39737 GCA_002370815.1 Metschnikowia hamakuensis | reverse complement strand
ATAATAAATAAACCAGGAGATACAAAACCATGAGCTAAAGATAAGAAAACTCCTGATAAACCTAATATACATACATCCATATGAGATATAGAACTATAAGCTATAATTGCTTTTAGATCTGTTTGTCTTAATGTTATTATTGATGTATAAATTATAGTTATAACACATAAATCATGTATTAAAGGTGTATATAATATAGCAGCATCAGATAATGTAGGTAATATTAATCTTATTATAGCATAAATAGCTAATTTTAATATTACTCCTGCTAATAATATTGATCCTGCTAATGGTGATTTTTAGGATGTACTGGTAATCAAGTATGTACTGGTGCTAATGGTGTTTTGCTAAAATAAAATACATTGTAAATCTATAGATAAGTCTGTGAGAGCACCGAGGGGTATTTCCCACTTATAATAAGCTTGTTGTGATCACCGAAACTCAAGGATTCCATCGAACCAATTTTGAACCAATTTGGAGGGGAAAAAGGGTGTTTACATTGGACCTTTTTCTGCTGACCTTGGCTGGTGCACGGGTTTTTTCCGCAAGCCACCGCGATTCCAAAGGTTTGCACCCATTCAACCACCTCATGTAACCACCTTATTATCTCAGGAAACTAATATACCAGTGGTGCACTCCTTTAAAAACATTAACAAAGGCAAATATACTCCTTTGATAGAGACCTTTGTGTCGGTCATTTTATCAGAAGACTTCCAGCTGCTCACCAAGGTGAGGTCTGATTATTTGAAGGCCTTTGTTGTGTTCTTGGGCTCGGGTTTTGTCATCCGCACGCTTTTTGAGTTTCTCATTAGCCATTTTTGGTGGTTCGTGGAATTTGTGTATCTCTATAGAACAAACTCGCAGGATCTGTGGGAGAAGGCATGGGCTGAGGTCGTACCGGAGCTGGTTTTCGGGGGCATTGATGTGGTGAACGTTCTCCGCTGGGTAATCTTAGGGTGTACTGGTTTTTCTGGATCACCATGAGGATGCGGTCTCAACAGGCTCATTTGGGAAATGGACAATTGTTAGGAAGAGAAGGCGGAAGAGATGAAGCGAGAGTTATTGAAAGAAATGAAGGGATCATTGGAAGAAATGAAGAAAGCGAAGAAGAAGCCGAAGAAAGAATTATCGAAACTGCCAGACATTACCAGTAGTCAATTACAAACTTGTAGCTTGATAATCTGTATCATTTAATAATATTTTATATATAGCTATAGCTAATAACATAAATAAGGATGAGAATAATGTATAAATTAATATATAATCTGCAGCTTTATCTTATTCTATTTTCTATATAGTCTATATTCTGTATTTCATTTTCTATATATTTTGTATACTCTAAATTCTTCTTAACTATAGATATACTTCTAATCTATATTGTCCATCATCTCTGTATTTTCTATATTACTCTTAATTATGATATTCTATATCCTTCTTCTATTTTCCTATTCATCTGAATCAAAATATCTATTGTATATTCTGTATTCCATGAATTCTATGGATTCGTCTTGATTAATCCATTCTATATTCCTCTCTATATATTCTCATTTCTTCCTCTTGCTTTCTCTTGAATTGTCATTGGCTTTCTTTTGGATTGTCATTGGCTTTCTCTTGAATTGTCATAGACTTTTTAGACTCCACCGAAAGACCACACCTCGGCTTCATCTTCTATCCGATCACTAAACATGGTCTCCTCATCTCCACCGGCCTCCAACCGCTCTCTCTCCACCGAAGCCAACCGTGAGGCAACCCTCTTGGTATAATCACCAATGGACCGGGATTGGATGGTGGTTGAGCCCACGGAGATTGGCGTCTGTGACACCCGCTCAAACCATTGTTTGAACTGGTCCTGGTCCACATCATCGACCAAGTTGAACACCGAAAGATACGCCTTTTCGGCGGCCAAGCGGATTGGAATCACTGCATCTCTCAAACACGAAAAGACAGCGGGAGCAATGATATCCAAAAATGGCTCCAAACACTCGGTATTTTTCAACCGAGCAATGGTCCGGATCACAATAAGTGCAAGACGACGAGTATCGGCGGAACTGGATGCTGGCGCATGGGCCAACCCTGCCAACTGCTTCACTGCCGCCTGTCTGTTTTCCAAAGGCAAGTCGAAAGGCTCCAGGTCCGGCACAGAGCGTTCTTGTTTGGGCAGCTTTCTTTCGCCTTGTAAAAGGAGAAGTTTTCCTAAAGCCACCGTGGCATTATCGGAGATATAAGGCGAAGAATCATCGGAACACTCGAGAATAAAGCCCACAATCTCATCCAAAAGCCCCGTATGGAACACGTGCGCAGGAGCATCTCTTAAGAAGGAATTGAGCGATAAAATGGCAAACTTCTTTTCCGTGGCATCGTTGCGCTTGCTCAAGATCTTATTGCGGAGAATATTGGCTGCTTCTTCCGGAGATAACACTTGGGAAAGCGACCCTAAAAGCCGGGCATACGCCACTGCTGATTGGTCATTAACACTGTTCAACTCCTGCTCCACCAATGTCATGATGGAAGTCTTGGACGCCTCACTCATGTTCTTTCCTCCCTTTAAAACCACCTGGAGCATGGCCTTAAGAAGCGAGTTCTTGATGGCCTCGTCATCAGTGGTTTTGGCTGCGGTGACCAATTCAGCCACGAGCGAATCCACCCGAGGCTGGAACTCAATGAGAAGTCCCAACGCCTCCACGGCTCCATTTCTTAAGCGGTCATTGGAAGGATCCATCAACGACCGGACAAATGTTCTTTGAAGTTGAGGAATAAAAGGCCTCAAAAACTGCGGAATCCGACGCAAGAGGTTGGTCAAAGCAGCCAAGATCGCCGTCTTGATATCGGAACTGACCCGTTCTCCAATCACACGGATAAGAGGCCCGGTGATGGGCGTAGCAAAAGGCTTCAAGTTCTCTGGCGGCGTGCGGTCGATGATTTCAGCCAATGAAAGCGCAGAAAGCTCCTTCTGCTCTGCAGACCCGTACATCAACCCATGGGAGAAGATGGGCAAGATACAGCTGGGGCCCTTGGCCAAAGTGAAGCCAGGCAAGTTCTCGCCCTTGACTCCCGAGATAATCAACGCCTGGTGTGCAGGTTTGATCAACTGCTCGAGCGTAGGCTTATCCTGAGCCTTGACCAAAGCAAAGAGAGCTTCAAATACTCCTTGCACCACGTCCACATCATTATCTCCAAGATAAAAGATAAGCTGGGACACCAAGTCCTGCACGTAGATCAGGTAGTCGAGGGTAGTATTGGCAAAGAACACCGCAAGACGAGGCGTGATGGCCGCCCGTTTCTCCGGGTCCTGGTGTTTCACCAATGACATCAATTGCTGCATGACTGGATGCACTCCCGAGTCGTCGTTGATCGACAAGAGCGTCTTATCGAAAGCATTGTTTGCATCGTCGATGGTTTGGGCATCTCCACTCTTCTTGGCTCCAATCACGGCTTGAAGCAAAGTGTTGATGATTGCTCCGAGACGAGAGTAAAGTGCAGTGCCGGCCACCGAGGCCAACGACGCCAAAGCTCTTGTTTTGAAAGTATCGATTGGAGGAGTCATCAAGGTTGGAATCAAAATGGGGAACACCACATCGGCTTTTGTAGCCATGATATCCTCCAACGCCAAAAGCGCATTTTCCAGGTCGTCGGTCTCCAACATGTTCAACAAGTATGGTAAGATCTCGTCGATCACCACCTTACCAATTCGGTCCTGGAGAGCCTCGAAGGCTTGGGCTGCTGCTGCACGGACTCCAGCAGACAGATCCGTCAAAGCATCTCTGATGATGCGAATAAACGTCTCCTGGAACCGCTCCAAGGCATCGCTATTGGCGGAATTGATCAATTCCGTGGCTGCAAAGCAAATGCCCTGTTTTCCATCGGCATCGCTGGAAACAAGCAATTCCTCCATGGTAGGAAGCAATTGAGCCAAGGCATTGGCTCCCACACGACGCACCACATCTCCCAAGGTGGTGGCAGCAATGGTTCGATGGGTTTCATCGCTAGATGCAAGTCTCTTGACCAACATCTGCGTCAAACTTGGAATGATATCCTTGACTGTCTTTGGAGTGTTGGCCACCAATGCCTTCCAGATATCAATGGATGCAGTTCTAACCACACTAGTAACATCGGAACGACACACGTAAACCGACGCCAAGATGCGGTCTCTTCTGTCCTGGCCCAAGACATCCACGAGGTTTCGGTTGACCTCCAGTTGCTCCTCCGTGAGCTCGTTTTTGCCGGAGATTCCCGTGACTTGGAACAACAAATCTCCTGTAAGTTCCACGGACGAAAGCCGGATCCGGTACGACGTATCGGCCATGCCCAGTTCCAATTCAGGCAACAACAAATCAATGGCCTTGGAAGCATAGTTCTTGACAATCAATCTTCCGGCCTTCAAAGCAGTTCCTCGGATTTCCTCATCGGTATCAGCCAAGCCTCTCAAAATAGGAGGAATGATCTGAGATAAGTAGGGAGCAAATTGTGACCCAAAACAAACCGGCAAATAAAGCAATAACGGCACGTACCCAGCACGCACGTGATTATATGGAGATTGAGCGTTGGAGAGGATGGAAGGAAGCATCTCGTCCAATTTGGAAAGCCCCAACCCGGCAATGACCTCGGCCAACGCCTGTGCAGAGCCAAGACGGTCCCCTGCTTTGGTGGGGTCATTCAAAGTGCCTGTGAGACGAGGAATCAAGTCGGAGAAGCGATCCTCTCCCAATTTCTCCACCAAAGATCCCAAAGCTCTGGCCCCCGTGGATCTTGTTTCTGGAACCGGGTCCACCATGGCCACCTCGAGCTCCGCCACCAATGTGGGCAAGTAAGGCAGGAGATCGTTGCTATCAACCAAAATAGACATGTTTCCAACAATCTGACAGGCCTTTTTCTTGGTGGAGGCCGACCGTTCTCTCATTCCACGATGGATCACGTGGATGATGAGAGCCAAAGATGGACCATCGATATAATGCACAAACTGCGTCTTGATCAACTTATCGAGCGCCTCCTCGGTGTACTTGGTAGGATCACCAATAGCCCTGATCAAGTCCGGCACAATGGTCTGGATTTCCGGGTTCCTGATGACTTCTCCAAACCTCTTAAGCGACTGGTCCGCTGCTTTTCTCACTTCCTTGTGGGAGTCATTCAAAACACCCACGATTTCCGGCACAATCGTCGACAACGAAGCTGATAACTGCGTGGGGTCAAGGTAAGCCATGGACCCCAAAAGCTCCACCGAACCCTTCTTGGATCTCCATGCAATATCGTCCAAATTGCGGATGGCAAGCGGAATCAATTGCTTGATACCATAACTGGTGGTGCACTTCATGATTTGCCGAGCAGCCAAGTCCGTGGCCTCCCTGACCTGTGGACTGGGGTCACCCAAAAACTTCAAGATGATGGGCAACACCTCGATCACATAGGGTTCAAACATGGCGCCCAAAACCTGCGATAAACAGTCAAACACAAACGAAACACCCTCTCTAGCATTTTCGTTTTTCTTGTCGTCTGCAGCAGCCGTGATTTCCCGAATGACGTCATTCTTGAAAAGCGATTTGATTCCGGCACCCTTGACCAAGCCTGCAATACCATAGGCAGCACCTTTTCTCTCGGCCAAGTTTTTTCCGTTCCAGAGCTTTTCCAAGAGCTTTTCAAACGTATCTTGAAGCTTATCCTGGAAAGAATTCACAAGAGGAGCAATACACTCTGAAACTGCAAACTGTACATCCTCCGATGGAGTATCGAGGGTCTGTAACAACCGGTCAAAGATGATTTGAAGCCGGGAGTCGTCTGCAGCCAAATGCCGTCCCAAAGATCCATACAAGATGATGACCAGCTCGTTGATTCGGTCTTGTTTTCTTGAATTCTCGTCTTTTTTCGCCAAACAAGTCTCGAAGATCTCGATAAGAACCTCTACGTTCTCTGCCCCCGATTGCTTGATGATTTCAGTTCCGGCCTCCAAGAGTTCCTGGGCCACCAAGTCCTCCTTGTCTCCAAGAGTTTCTTCTGGCACAAGGAAAGTGAAGATTCTTTGAACAGCTTCCGAAGACTTGCACAAAGGACTGAGGAAACGCAAGGCAATGGCAATGGTCGACCTGGACTCCCACAAGTCACGCGATGTAGCTGCAGTATTCACTGCAAGACCAAACTTGTCCTTTTCTGCAGGAGGAGGCACCTCCAACTTCTTAAAGAGCAGCAACAACTCATTGGACCATTTCAAGTAGACGGATTCGTCATTTTCACTAAGAACTTCAATGGCAGAAGCAATGGATTTGGCCACCGTCAAGCGAAGCCCGGTATCCTTTTGATCAATATAAGCAAGTAATCTTTGCGGGGCATCTGCAGGAACCAGGAAATCACTTTCTTCCCAAATGGTTTTGGACAACTCAGCAACGGCATTATCGGTATCGTGCATCGTCAACCAGATTTGGTCGGAGTACGTCAAATCCTCCGTCAAGTCAAACTCAGCATCAATACTTTGGAGAATAGCGTTTTTAACAAACGCATCGGGGATCACCAAATTCAGAAGAAGGATTTCCAAGTCCACGAGGCTGAAGTTGACGGAGATATGTTGACAAACCGTCGAGAAACATTCCTTGACCATTTTGGCCCTGGTTGGAATCTTCATCAATTCAATGATCGACTCCAAAATCGGCCGGCGAGGAATGTACTCATTCTCAAGCATATTTTGTGCGGAAAGAATGCTGATGGCCAACGAAAGGTGCTCTTCTTCAGCTTCCTCATGGTTAAATTCCGAAGTGACCTTTTGCTTCTTGGAGTTCTTAAGTGCCACCGCTTTTCCATTCTCCATGACCTTGATAATCAATGGAGCAATGTAAATGTATCCCGATACCGTGAACCAATCATCCACGAGCATTTTGATTCTGAACAAGATTGTGCTCAAACTCTCAAGAAGTGGCTGTTGGGTGTACCGTTGAGGAATACCCTTGATTCCATAGAGTCTCAAGATAATTGCACCAGTCATTTCGGCCAATGGATGCAATCTAGCCTTGATCTCATTGGATGCAACAATGAAAGTAAAAGCGCCTTTTTCTCCGAGCAAATCATGGGCAAGAGGATGCTTCAAGAGTTCCAAGAGATCGAAAACGGCCACACTATACCATTCCAAGCCACCTGTATTCAAGGAATTGGAGTTCCCAGTGAAGGTGGTGATGATGGCAAAAGCACGGTTGAACCGTTTGTTGATTGCGTTGATGTTGGCCCGAAAAGCCGATTCCTTGGCAATCTGTTCATTGACCAAAGCCTGTTCGTCTCTGGTGAGTTTTCTCTGCGTGGTTTTCTTAGCAGAGATCTCCTTCTTTAAGCTTTCCTCCCATTTCCTGGTTTCGTAGTCCTTGGAGTTTTTGTCCTCGACCTTCTTGGACTTGGATGCTTCTAAAACATCCACAACTGCCTCTCCCTCTGAGCCTCTCCAGATATCAATAGACGTGGAGTCGATTCCCAGAAGGTTCTCAAGAGAGAGATCTGCTCTCAAGGCTTTGACGATTTCTTCCTGACAAGCTTTAGGATGAACAAATGAGAAGGTAGTTAAAGCGGCACATGCAGCTTTGAAAAAGGGACTGGTTTCGGCATACTTTTCCATGGACGATAATGTGATATCCGTGATTTCAGAAACATGGTTGGATATGATTTGGAAAGGGTCCAAAGAGGAACGCAAAGCCAACCCAATCCATGCTTCCTTGACTGCAAGTCCTGAATGGTGAGCAATGACAAACAAGCTGACCAAGACCTTCTCGGCAGCTTCTTTCAGGCAGGCCTGTAAGAGATGGTTCAACATTGGAGAAAAGAACTTTAAGCCGTATGAGAGTTCGGTAGTGTCAGAATTCTCCGCCGAAGCCACAATCTCATCAATGGCCTGCACAAAGGAGGAGATCAAGATCAGCTCGTTGACTTTTTGGAGCTCGGCAATCGATTTCAAAGCGTCCAATCTGATTGCATAATTGACATTATTGGAAATGGCAAAGTATAAATATGCAAGTGCAAAATCCAAAGCCTCGTTTTCGGAGATGTAAGCAAAAGAAGCACTAAGTGCCTTCAAGCACCAAGACTGGTCGGTGGTGGTCAACTTGGTGATGGCCTTTGTACTTAAGAGAATGGAGAACTTCTCGTTTGAAACGTCAAGAACACTAGCAAACGGCTCTTTTTCAGCATTGAAGCGGGCCGAAAGTGCAAGGTAAACGTATGCAGCAGTGACACCTTTGTTTGAAATGCTCAAAAGAGGCGATTTATTGGCCTCGGTCAAGGCCTTGGCGAATGATGGTTTCAAGGTCTCGTAAAGTTTGACCAAACTAGGATTGGACTCTTTGGCCGAGAGCAACTGCGTGCCGATCGAAGCAGCCCACATGCTTCTAAGAGGAAGTTTGGAGCTCTCCAAACCTGCTTTAAACTGAGAAGCAATCTTCTCCTCTCCACCAAGGGCCACATCTCCAGCAAGGGTATCCACGAATGCTTTGGAGAGAACATTCAACAAACTAGCGAGAACTTGCTCGTTTTGTTCCTTCGATGCAAGAGGCAAAATTGCAGCAGTGAGTTTCTCCGTGAAAGCAGCGTCTTCCAGGGAAACGGCGCCGAAAATCTCCGCAATTAGCACTTTGCTCTCCACATTAGTAGTTCCTTTGAAGCATTTATTGATTTCGTCCAAGATAATTGTGAGATCAGCAGTGGAAATTGATGGCAAAGAGGTTTTGAAGATATTTCTGAGCGTGGCGGAAGCAGCCTCCCGAACATGCTCCTTGTTGGACTTGAGGCCAGTCATAAGTTGGCTTAGTAATTTGGAGGAAGCAAAAGAAGAGGAGAGATCAATTGCTTCTGGCTCGGAGAAAAGGAACACGGTGATTGAGCAGAAGCCAAACTCCGAGGACTTCAAGACGGCTTTCTCCAAATCAGGCAAAACCAGCTTGGCAAAGTCCTCTGCTGAAACATAGTTCTTGAGGAAGTGGCGCGTGAATTCCGTCAAGGCATGAGGCGAAGGAGGGATTTTCCCCAAGACCACCAGTGAAGTAAAAAACTTGATGACTGCGGAAACGTGGGTGCTTAAATACTCGAAAAGAGAGGGGTGAACGGGCAACAAGTCATGCACAGCGTCGGATAAGACTCCCAAAAAGAGAGTGGCTGCCGAGGGCAGCTTGCAGTCGAGTGCACCACGCACGCAGAGGTCGATGTAGGCCTTCTGTTGCGCAAGGTGCTGCGACGCTAAGACATGCATAAGCGAGTGTTTCAGGTGAGCCAAGGCGGAATTGAGAAGACGCCGCCTGTGTGAAGGGTATTGGGAGTGCTGCAGAGGCATGCTGGAGTCGGCTGCAGATGCAAGCAACAACACCTGCGCAACAATGAGCTTGGACGCAATGCTGGAATCGGAGGGATTCTCGGCGCCGCCTGCTTTTGTACCTGTGGGGGTATCCTTATTTAAATCGGCCGTCTCGCCCCCCTTTGAGATATCGTTGCAGTTTTCCGAGGCGTCGAGCACCTGGGCCCATCCTAATAAGGTAAGCAAATTTGTAACAGGTGCGTTGGTGGAATTCTGGGCAACATCATAAATGCTATTGACAAAAAAGGTCAAGTATTTCCGGTCTTGTTCAACGAAGCCCAAGAGTGCCTTCTGTGCTTGCAATCGAGATTGGCCGTCAGAATAATGGCTGTAAGTTCTGAAGAGCAACTGGGCCCACTTTTGGGCGGTGGCGGACTCCTTTTGCGCAGGCAATTCCTTGAGAATATGCTGCCACGCAGCAATTCTAAGGTTACGGCTTGAACCAAGAAGGATCTGGCCTGGCCGCTCCTGGAGAGTGTTTTGCAAAGTGTCGGGGTCCATTACGGTTGTAAATGGAGAGGAGGTGAAAAAAAACTTGAGTGAGAAAGGAGGCATGTGACCCCGCGCACGTGAACAGGACCAGTGATTCGAGACACTGAAGAAGGGACAAAAATGAATACAAATGAAATCATGGAATGATGAAACTATTACCGGAACATGAAATGATGAAGAGTTTGTGAATGGCCAGAAAATCAAGCAACAGGAAAAGAAATGTGGATGAAGGTCACGTTAAAGCCACATCAACAGTGCACATTTTTAAGGTGCTAATGAGAAAAGAAACATGATATTAAAGGATAAACGAGATGTGTTGAGATAAAACGTCATTGAAGAATGGTAGACCAAAGAGGACTGAATGAGCATGAGCCAGGGGTACTTGAAGGAGGAGGAAATTGAATTTTCCACGTGATTCAAAGGATTGTTTTTATGACTAGACATCGTCCTGTGTACGGTTTCTGATCTGCCTTGACAAGAGTCCAGAGACTCAAAGAGAGATACAGTTCATGTCTCCACTATCCGATGGAGTGATCTCCACCTGAAAAAGACAGTCGTTCAAAAAGAGAGTCGTTCATGGTGTGTCTCGACTACATGACTGATTTAGTGGTTGATTTCAACAAGAGATCAGAAATTGTCTGCCAATAAGTTATCTTCATTGCCAGCATCTTTTACCAGACATGCAGCCCAAGGGGTAAAGAATGTTAAACGTGAGCGCCTTGTTCCATGCACATGCAGTCTGTCGAGATGAGGACATCTTTGACATAGTTACGGAAGGAGAACAGGAGAAGTGCGTCGTCGTGACGACACACTTGTCTCCTTGTGCCTACGGGCTCCCTGGCTAAGGGAATCATATAAGAGGCAAGTCCGTCACCTCCTTTGTCAAAGAATAACCGACATTCACTCTGGTATAAGCAGGACAAACCACTACTTCCAGGACTGAATTATAAGAGAAGCTAAGATCAAGTATGAGTCAATCAACCACCACCTCTTCTAACTCAGGAGAGTTAGAGGAGATCACTGAGGTATTCATTCTGAAACACGCAGTTGTCTATCAAACAGTGCAACAAGGAAGCCCAAGGAAACCAAGAAAGCCAAAGAAACCAAGGAACCCAAGGAAGTTGAAGAAGTTGAGGAAGTCCAGGAAGTTGAAGAAGATCAAGATGCTTTGAGCTTGAACAGATAAAAGATGGAGTTGAAAAGAGGAATGCTAAGATGAATGCAAAGAGGAATGCTTGGATGTGGAATATAAGTCCTGGAGAATGATTGTTGTCTAGCCTCTCAATTCACCTAAACTCCATCAAAAAGGGTCTTCCAAGATTGACCGGCAACAACTTCTTTTTCCGAGGAGTGTTCATTTCCAGATATGATCAGCAAGTCATCAATAGCAGGACCCAACTTTATGACCAGAGGTGGACAAATATCAGAGTGGAGATTGACAAATGGAACAGTGGAGAATGAGAACTAACAGAGTGGAGAATGAGAAATAACAGAGTGGAGAATTGACCAATGGAGAGAAGCGGGGTCTAACAAAAAAAAAAACAATTGGAATGCCTACCCCAAGTCACGTGGTTCCAATTCTTATGGTTTATGACTTTTTTGTCATGGATGATTTATGGTCTTGGTGCGTGGAGAGTGAGGGCTTTGGTATGGCGGAGGGCTTTGGGGTTGGGTTGGTGGGGCGGGTAACCCGGGCCCGGGTATAAAAAGCGCGGTGCTCGCCCACCCCCTTTTTTTTTTTTCCTCATCAACTATAACAGTCGATGAGGAAAGGCTACAGTTAATTCATCCGTTGCAGCAAGGCTTCGGCCGTCTCACTTTGTGGGCGCTGTGGAGAACATCACGGCCATCATCACCACTTCGTTAGTGATGTATTTGGAACTGAGGCTGTTGTTGATACTATGCAGAACGTTAATTACGTCAACCAATAGGATGTTGATCAGCGTTAACTAATTACACGTCAACAAATAGGAACGTCACTGTAGAAATGCTCGTAATCAGATATGTTTGACCAAGTCATGGAGTATCTTGTTCCAAGTGGTTCTTGAAGGGCGTAAATCGTGTACCGCTTTACCGTACCAGCGTAAATCTTATACCGGAGTAATTCGAGTACTGCCAAAATGCACCTGCACGGTGTACTGATGTTAGGATACTGATATGCCATATGCGATCTACTCTAAGCAGTATGTTGGTTGAGGAGATCCCCCGCAAGCTCCACAGCAACCAGGCGACCATCTACTTCCTGTCGCTGGTCAATGTCCAGGCCCGGGCCACGCCCAAGACGCAGGAACAAGGCGACGACAACCGCAACACCAAGGCCCGCCCCAAAGTCAATTATAACCTCACCGAACTCCTCAATGCCCAAACCCAAGTCAATTACAGCAACGGCAGCGTCAAAGGCGGGGCGTTCAAGTCATCACATCAAATTCAACTTGAACGGTTCATTTCCAAGCGTTTAAGCGATCTCAGCAAAGAAACACCCAACCCCTCCTTTGAAGTGCCCAAGAACTTCACCTATTCCAGCATCCACAAACACAAAAGTGCCCAGGACAAAAAAGCCGTGCGGCTCGGCAACACGCCTTCGACCAAGCGGATTCTTGCAGCCCGGCGGAACCTCAACTCGTACTTTGAAGAAGAAAAAAATTTGATTTCCATCAACACAATTCTTGGGGTCAACTACTCCTTCGCGGAACAAAATGATGGTTTGCAGGGAGAGGCTCGGGGGGGCGAGGCCAAGGGGGGCGAGGCTCGGGGGGGCGGTGGTGCGAAACGCCAGCGAAGGTGCGCGCACTCCAAGCCCAAGGCCCGCCTTTGCTGCGTGTGCGGCTCCCAATCCTCCTATTCGCGCTGTGTCCATTGCGGCTTATACTCTTGCAGTGTCCACTGCATCGGTGTTCATCACGAGCTGCGCTGTGTGTAGTGGGGCGGAGGGAAAGAGGGGCGGAGGGGCGGAGGGGACTGAACGAGACAGAACGAGACAGAACGAGACAGAAGGACAGAGGAGACAGAAGGACAGAGGAGACAGAAGGACAGAGGAGACAGAAGGAGGACAAAGGGGGATAGAAGGAGGGGAAAGGACGACAAAGGAAGACAGAAAGAGGTCAAAGGAGGGGAAAGGAGACAGAAGGGGGAAGACTAGATTACCAGGACAAGAAAGGACCAGAAGTTCGAGGGCATGACTAGAAGGACCAAGAAGGAAGAGGACAGAAGTTACGAGAAGAAGGAAGACTAGAAGTGCCAAGACGGAAGATGACAGAAGTTAAGAGAAGGAACAGAAGTTAAGAGAAGGAAGAGGACAGAAGTTCCGGAGCAAGAGAAGTTACAAGAAGGAGGGAGCCAGAAGTTACCGAAAAGAACAAACGAGCCATCAGTTACAAGAAGGAAGAGACGTTGCGAGAAGGAAGAGACGTTGCGAGAAGGAAGCAACTAGAAGTACCAAGAAGGAAGACTAGAAGTTTCCGAGACCAAGGAAGCGGACAGCAGGACCAAGAAGAAGGAAGGAGCTAGAAGAACAAGAAGAAGGAAGGGCCAGAAGTTTGGAAGGAAGGATCCACAAGCTACGAGAAGGGGGAGCCAGAAGTTACGAGAACAAGAAAACGGACAGAAGTACCGAGAAGGAACCGGACAGAAGTACCGAGAAGGAACCGGACAGAAGTACCGAGAAGGAACCGGACAGCAGTACCGAGAAGGAACCGGACAGAAGTACCGAGAAGGAACCGGACAGAAGTACCGAGAAGGAACCGGACAGAAGTACGAAACGGAAGGAGAGGTAACGACAGACATGGCAAGTGAAGAAGAAGTCGTTCTCAAAGTGGGGGTGTCAAGTTCCCTTGACTATTTGCTGGGGAAGCGGAAAGTTGCAGTGGAAAACGGCCAAACGGCCATGGATTCAATACCATGGAGACGCCATCTACAACTCCCACAAGTTCAAGTTTGTTTTGTCAAGACACGAGCAAGGAGCAGGCCACATGGCTGAGGGTTATGCAAGAGCCACCGGTAGCCCCGGCCCTGTTTTGGTCGATTTGCCTAAGCATGTCACTGCTTCCATCTTGAGAGAGGCCATTCCCGTGAACACCACCACCTTGCCATGCAGAGCCTTGTTTCAAAACACGAAACGTGTCACCACCAAGTTCTCCAAGGAGGCAATTGAAAGATCGCCAAGCTCTTGAACCAGGCCAAGAAGCCTATTGTCTACGTGGGTATCGGTATTGTCAATAACCCCACTTTAAGAGTTGGTCCAGTTGGTGATTTACCAGTTTGTGATTGGACGTTTGTGATTGGACGTTGGTGATTGGACGTTGGCGATTGTGATGGTCCAAGACCTTGGGGTGGAAGATCGGAAAATCATCCAGAAATGCTTCTTGACAATTCAAGCACTGCTTGACAATTCAAGCACTTCTTGACAATTCAAGCACTGCTTCTGTCTTTCTTTGCAACAAGAACTAAGGGACGAGACGCATCCAAGACTGTGCCTTCCTGGAAACTACCCACAATGGAGCCAGAGTCATGGCGATATCTTGCAAAAGATAGATCCATTGGACTGTGGGCTCATTTCCTTTTAACGAAACTTGTGAAGGGAACTTCAACAAACTTGGAATTTCCACTGAACCGCTTCAAAAAACAAATGGATTTGATGAAGCTGATTGGCAGACATGAACCAGAATCGAGGGGTCCGGATCTCAGGTGGATTCCGATCTCAGGTGGATTCCGAATTCAGGGAGATTCCGATCTCAGGTGGATTCCGAATTCAGGGAGATTCCGATCTCAGGTGGATTCCGAATTCAGGTGGATTCTCTCGGACAAGGGCCCCTCTCCAGAAACAAACCAAAGAGGAATGTCAAGAATTATGGAAGAAAATGGAAATGGAAGGAAACTGAAATGGAAGGAAACTGAAATGGAAGTTTCCACCAATCAAAAGGAAGATTTCTTACTTGACTTGTTCAAAAATGGAAAAAGCAAAAATCAAGAAGTCACTTCCACTCAACACCAAGGTTCTTGGTCAATCCCATCATCAATCATTGTCTATCGCCTATCGGGATATTTAATAATGTACCTTCATCAAGTGGGATTTGTTCTTTCAGAGCTTTCTAGGGCTTACCATATGATTTAGCTAAAGAAATATGGGACTTTTATCACGAGAAAGAAATATGATACATCATACCGACCTATTGGCTTGATCCGTTGTATCCTCCGAACCAAAAAATAGATTCTCCAGTTGCTCGCCATTATTTATGGTTACCACAATTAATTTCGACACATTCCTAACCTCAATGTAAAATTTAGAATGTGATTGAGCATTCCGACATTATCGGATGCTGGTATATTTATACACCTTTAGTTTCATTTCTGGATTGTAATCTGTTATTCGCTTCCATACAGGAGGAATTGGTAGTAATCGTAAACAATAGAGTTCCGGTGAAATTTTCCTTATATTGGGCTTCTTCTTGTAGATATGTTAGAATTCTAGAATTATTAATAGGATCCGTAGAGACTATACGTGATAATCGAGGATTCAATTAAGTTTAAGCAAGATAAGATATAGTCCGATCCGTTAGGCGTGACTAAAGATTATATAAATGATTATTGACTTCTTACGTTGTTGGACATTTTCATTATGTATTCTAAAAACCTAAAATATGTAAGATATGAGAATTATATATTAATAGGTTATTGGTTCTAAAGATGATTGTAATAAAATAAAAAAATACTTTAATGGTGACTTGCCAATTAGTCTACAACTCATTATGTTATTTATCTATGTTACCTATATATATGAATAGACTTTATTCATTAAATGAACATCCCTTGGTTACGGCATCTCCAATTGGCGTCTCGGCACAATCCAAAAGACCAGTTTCCCTTAGAATCTGATTGATGTAATGTGGAATTCTTGGGTGCTCCTCGTGGGGAAGTCTCAACCGGGCCTGGTAAAAAAGCGTCTCTCTCACAGTCAACTCTGCAATGAGCAAATCATCTGTCTGTGCAACAAACGCAGAGATAAAACCCAATTTCGCAGGGGTAATTTCCTGGTTTGCGTTCAAAATCACCGTGCCGATCCGTGAGAAGTCGGATCTCGACAACCGATTGGCCAAAAACTTCAACATTGTTGTCTTGCCTCCACCTGAAGGACCCATGATGGCATTGACGGAGTCAGACTTAAAATTGGCAGTGATGTTATTCAAAAGGACCCTTTCTTCCTTTTTGGCCAATGGACTCTGTGATGTTTTGACCTTCACCGATAAAGTGACATCACGCAAGCTAATCGAAGCTCCTCTGATACTTTCCTGTTTCTCGTCCATCAGCGACAGTGACAGCACGGTACCCTTCAAATCAGCAAGGGTTGCGTCACTTCCGCCAATCTTGTTCTTCTTCTTCTTTGCAATTTCAACATCATAGTTTCTGAAATGCAAGATTATAATGCTTGTCACGTTAATGCCCACAACCCAAAGGGCCAAGTAGCCAATAGGAGCACCCGTCCAGCCTTCAGGGAATCCAAGGATCAGAAGCTGGTAGTTTCCAGTGTATTCTGTGCATCTAGAGTCCGTGGATGGATAAGGACAGTCGCCTAGCCAACCTGTGTACTGGTTGGAAAGAAGTCCACCAAATGCGTACCAGAAGAAGGCCAAATATTTGACCCAACGAACATAAACAGGCATGGAAGCCGAGTTGACAAAGTTTCTGTAGTTTTGAAAGAGTAGTACTGTCAGTAGTACTGTAAGAGCGTAGTAAGAGGGCACCACTAGACAATGGAGTCGACACGCTAACCAAGACCTTTTCAATTATTACAGATTTTCGAACGTACATGGGTTAAACGTACCTTAAAGACCAACATATCATATTGGGAACCTTGTAGAAGGAGTGGTGGGCTGAAACAAGAGACGCTGATTTTTAGAGTTGCCAAGAGACGCCCATTTTTAGAGGCGCATGTCACGTGACCATTGCGGGGTAGGCATAAAATGACATTTAATACAATACCCAATTGTAGCCGAAACTTCGGAATTTTGGAGGATTAAGTAGAAAAGACAGACACTGGTACATGGAAAAATATAGATACAGAGACTAAGAGCTGAAATGGATTACTAGAGACAAAAAAAGATGACAAGTTTAAAATAGTAGGTCGATTTAGAGGAAACGTGGAGGAATTCTCAAAATAAACTTATTTTTAGGAGTAACATAAATAACAAGAGTCAGGTATCAATAGCACCATAAATTGTTTACAATAGTCTTTGTATGGAATGTAATAAGTGATAAAAAAGCATTTTATACCGTTCATTTTTATTATGCAGTATCAGCAAGTCGCACTAGTAAATAAATTACTGATGAAATGTAGGATCTTTATTAGGTTTATGTTTAATGATACAAATAGCAACGGGTTTATTCCTGGCAATGCATTACTCGAGCAACATAGAATTAGCGTTTGATTCTATCGAACATATTATGAGAGATGTGAATTCAGGATGATTAATAAGATATATACATGCTAATGGTACATCTTTTTTCTTTTTTGCTATGTATTTACATATGGGTAAAGCTTTATATTATGGAAGTTATAAATCACCAAGGGAATTAGCTTGATCAATAGGAGTTATTATATTTATTTTAACTATGGCAATAGCTTTTCTCGGTTATGTTTGCGTTTACGGGCAGATGTCCCATTGAGGGAATTTTATTGCCTTATATATTATAATATTTAAATTGGAAATAAACAATGAAAATTTAAAACGTAAAGATGTAAAAAATTTAAAGGAGTCCTGACCTTTTAAAGATAAAAGAATAATAAAAATAATATATGGTTCTTTATTAGGAGATGGATATGTTGAAAAACGTAAAGGAACAAGAATTACCTTTTATTTAGAAGATAGTCATGATACATATTTTTTATATTTACATAGTTTAATAGCTAATTTAGGATATTGTAATACTAAAATAAGAAAATCTATAAGGTTTAGTACTTGAACTTATGATCAATTTTATATATATATAATTTATGATATATTTTTTACCTTCTGATTTACATATTTATTTATCTCCTTTAGCATTAGCTATTTGAATAATGAATGATGGAGTAAAAATAGGAAATAGTTTAAAGTTAGGAACAAATAAATTTACTTTAAAAGAGATAGAATATCTAGTTTTTTTATTAAAATTTTTATTATGCAGTATCAGCAAGTCGCACTAGTAAATAAATCTCCAGAAAAAATCGTACCAAAAATGTGCTTCTTTTCACTGTAATTTCTCATCATCCTGTACTACTGCGACCTCCATCAGGCCTACCACAGCTAACTTGCCCGAGAAAAAAGGATCTAGAAATTCAATTCTAAATTTAATATATTGGTATATACAGAAATAGAAAATAGTGAATAAAGAAAGGGTGCATTTAAACGTTATTAATGATGTTAATGGTCATACCTTTATTCAGCCTTAGATCCAAATCTGTGAGTTTTTTACCAGTTTAATCTATGGTGTACTGGTCTATCTATGGTGTACTGGACTATCTATGGTGTACTGGACTATCTATGGTGTACTGGTCTATCTATAGAGTCCGAGACTCTAATCAATCAAAATTATAATCAGATCGAAGCTTTTCTGGCTACCTAAAGAACCATATACATATAAAGAAATTAACATACTCGCAATATATCAGGGCTCATAACCTGCGCGTTAGCGTAAGCTTTCGCGTAAGATGGAACACTTATCTCGTTGTTCTTCAATAACTCTCACAAGTGTGGAACTTCAGTAACCACACTAGACATAATATTCTGTTGTTTGCTAACTAAGTAATAGAGATAGACCAGTACACCCTCTACATAAGGGCGACTGGCTCGCCCCTTATATATTCTCTCTGGGAGAGACCACGTACCTCTTAGTTGGACCAGCTCCTGTCTAGTGAGAGTTGGACGAGAGCACAGCCCACATTGTTCTCTCCAGAACAATGTCTAAGTTGTTTAATCTGAAACATACTGCTTATGCAGTACGGGAATGCCTTGCGAGGCGTTCACGCTTAACAAAGACTTCTGTCTCAATTAACTCTAAAAATAGGGTGTAGTGGTTTATCTTCGGGTGTACTGGTTTATCTTCGGGTGTAGTGGTTTATCTCTAAACAAAACCCTAGGAATTGGTGATTCCTAGTCTTCAAACTGAACTGGCAATTCTCGCTGTTCTTCTAAAATATAATACCCTTTCTGGGGTTCTGTAATAGGTATCTCACAGTCATATGAGCTGCTTTTTATGTTTTGCCTTGGGTTCCTGTAAGTACCTTGCTAAAGCCAGTGCCTGATATGCAATATCTGGTTTTCCTAATTGCTCTGTTTTCCCAAATTCTGTTCCCAAATTCTGTTCCCAAATTCTGTTCCCAAATTCTGTTCCCCAATTGTTCTGTATTCAAATTCCCCTAACTCTCTTGTTGTTCCTTTTCTGTGAGATCATCAAGACGTTTCTTATGTATTCCGCATTCCACCGTCACCAGCATACGCTTGTAGTTTGTAAATGTATGTTTCAAGGTTCCAACTGACTTTGTTGACCCCGACTTCTATATCCACCAAAACTCCTATATTCACCAAAAGCTTCTTAAACGTCTTGGAGATTTGCCGTCTTAGAGTTTTGCCAGTACCTCTGCCACACATGAGCTATCTGGTCCATGTATCAATATATCATCAACATATAGTGCAATCATGAGTAGCTTCCCTTTTACCTCACAAAGAAAGACCAGTACACCCTAAGTTCTTTACGATTTACAATCTTTGTTAACTAACATTCCTTAATTTATATATAAAAATTAAAAGGGTAAAATTGAGATTTGGACTGAATTTGAATATTATGGTTTACAACTTATGATAAAGTATTAAGCGTGAACGCCTCGCAGGGGTGTACTGGTCTATCTACGGTGTACTGGTCTATCTACGGTGTACTGGTCTATCTTTGGGTTTACGGAGACTCTAAACAATCAAAATTATAATTAGATTGAAGGGTGTACTGGCCATTTGGAGTTGGACGTAGAGCTATTATTTTATGCAATAAAACGCGCATGTGCGCTGATGAGTGCTGCGTAATTCTGGTCACGGTAACATTTGTTATCTGAAAACTGTCCTGATTGGCCAGAATTATCAATTGAATACTATGGATTTGAGGAACCTTGGCGATAAGAATATTCACCGGTTTTTGATATTTACAGGTCTAAGGAGCATGTAATTGGATTCTATTAAGAGGGTCTATATGCAGGATATTGGTTCAATAATCCGTTTATATGCAGGACATTGGTTTCCAGCTTGGGACTTGAATAGTGGGGAACGGCCTGCCACGTGACTTATGGTGTACTGGTTTATCTTAGGGTGTACTGGCTGCAACCCCCGGAATAGGCCGCGGCACACCCGTGCACCACACAAGGTCAGTAGAAAAAGGCCCAACGCAAACACCCTTTTTTCCATCATACAAAGATATGAATTGGTGTTTTGGAATACTGGAATTCCGGAGACTTTGGCAAGGTATTTGGGTGGATTAATTTTGGTGTGTGGCAGGTTTTAGCAGGGCCCAGATCCGGGGGGCCAGATCCGGGGGCTCTTACGAGGGCTCATACGAGGGCCAATCCGAGGACCAATTCGAAAGCCAATTCGGGGCCAATGCGAGGCCAATCCGAGGACCAATTCGAAAGCCAATCCGGGGCCAATCCGAGGGCTATCTGTGTCCCAATACTTCAGTCGGCAGTACCAATGACCGGAATTACTATAAACATCTTTGATATCTTTAAGTTTTCTTTCACCAGTGGTTATGAGCCCTTGGTATGCGATTTTGGTTGTGAGCCCTTGGTATGCGATTTTGGTTGTGAGCACTGAGTATGAGATTTTTGGTTATGAACACTGAGTAGCGTTTTTGGTTGTGAGCCCTTGGTATGAGATTATGGTTGTGAGCACTGAGTATGGAAATTCCCGCATGGAATTGCAACCAACAAAAATATAAAAGGCGCGTGTTCCTCCTCACTTTTTTACTACTGCTTTTTTCTCATCTCTCCACAATCTCTTATTCCCCATACTCATTCTCATAGATAAACCAGTACACCCTAAGATAAACCAGTACACCCTAAGATAAACCAGTACACCCTAAGAGATAAACCAGTACACCCTACTCATACTCTATACCGTCTACTGTATACTCCATAGTCTGTCTCACTCGCTATATGGTAAGTGCACGGAGAAGAAAAAGATCCTGTATATCAAATGGATATAGCTAATATTTTACCCCTTTTTCTTTACCAATTATAAAGGTTTTTAAGCGAACGTTATATAAGAATTTCAATTTCCACATATATTCCAAAAGTGTCTAGCTCTAAATTCCATTTCTCAACGGTTGGATTTTGCTAATGTATCTGAACCTTTTGTTGCTTCATCGTATATTTTAAAGTGTCCTTGCCTCCCTTCTATCTTTAAACAAGCTAGATACTGAAAATCCATCCTTAAAAGATAAGGTGCATTTACTATCATGTTTGTGTTTCTAGTTTCTACTCCTTGGTAGAAGTGGTTATGAGCACTTGGTAGAACTGGTTATGAGCCCTTGGTAGAAGTGGTTATGAGCACTTGGTAGAACTGGTTGTGAGCCCTTGGTATGCGATTTTGGTTGCGAGCCCTTGGTAGAACTGGTTATGAGCACTTGGTAGAATTTTGGTTATGAGCACTGACTAGAATTTTGGTTATGAGCCTTGGTAGAATTGGTTATGAGCACTGAGTAGCGTTTTTGGTTATGAGCACTTGGTAGAATTGGTTATGAGCACTGAGTAGCGTTTTTGGTTATGAGCACTTGGTATGCGATTTTGGTTATGAGCCCTTGGTAGAACTGGTTGTGAGCCCTTGGTAGAACTGGTTGTGAGCACTGAGTAGAATTTTGGTTGTGAGCCCTTGGTATGCGATTTTGGTTGTGAGCCCTTGGTATGCGATTTTGGTTGTGAGCACTTGGTATGCGATTTTGGTTGTGAGCACTTGGTAGAATTTTGGTTATGAGCACTTGGTAGAACTGGTTATGAGCACTTGGTGGAACTGGTTGTGAGCACTGACTAGAATTTTGGTTGTGAGCCCTTGGTAGAACTGGTTATGAGCACTGGCTAGAATTTTGGTTATGAGCCCTTGGTAGAATTGGTTATGAGCGCTGACTAGAATTTTGGTTGTGAGCCCTTGGTATGCGATTTTTGGTTATGAGCACTTGGTATGCGATTTTGGTTGTGAGCACTGAGTATGAAAAATTTGGTTATGAGCACTTGGTAGAATTTTGGTTATGAGCACTGAGTATGAAAAATTTGGTTATGAGCCCTTGGTAGAACTGGTTATGAGCACTGACGATGGTTACGACCACTGACTGGTCATCACCACTGAGATTTCCAATGATTCTTAATAAAAATTGCTTATAATTAATATGATGGGCCGTTTGGCCTGTATGTAAAGCCCGGCGTTAGCAACCGGGGGTCGGGGGTCGGGAACAATCTGCTCTAAAGTCCGGGCACGTGATACTCGTCTCCACATGCCCCGACGCTTTTGTTGAATCTTTTCTCTATGCTTAGCTCATTGGCTAAGGTGGCCTGATTCCGGGGCCGGCAATGCATTTTACCCGCGCTGCCTTAAAAATCTGCCAACAATTTCACTCTTCAAACCTTCCCGAATCCGGGGTACCCATATGCACTACCAGAATGTCACTCAAAATTCACTCCCCCAAAACCCACTAACTCACCAAAACCCACTAACTCACCAAAACCCACGGATTCAAATGTACTTATTGGACTCATCTGGATGATTGCTTGGACCCAAGAATTGTCTAGTCAAGCCATCACGTCAGTAACGAGTCATTAAATCAGTCAAGCCATGAAAGATTAGTGAGTCACCGTCAATTATCTCTCTTTTCCAGATCAAGCTTTTCCAGATCAAGCAATAACGGCCAGCTGTTGTGTCTTGTTAGTGGTGTTGGTTTTCTGGGTGTCTGGTCAGGAAAGAGTCTCTGGCGAGTGTCTGGACAGTGTCTGGACAGTGTCTGGACAGTGTCTGTACAGACTGTCGTAGTCATAGAGTCTCTGGACAGTGTCTGAAGAATGTCGTAGTCATAGAGTGTCTGGACAGAGTGTCTGGAGAGTGTCTGGAGAGTCTCTGGCAGAGTGTCTGGAGAGTGTCTGGAGAATGTCTGGCAGAATGTTGTCACAGAGTGCCGGGACAGAATGTCACAGTCCTGTAGAGTGTCTGGAGAGTGTCTGGTCAGTGTCTTTTCAGGCAGTCAAGGTTTTCTTGTCAGAGTGTCTGGTCGGTGTCTGGAGAATGTCTAGTCAAAGAGTGTAGACAGTCAAGCTTTCTTGTCAACCATTGCTCCGCAAGGTTGCCAGTGCTCCGCAAGTGCACTATTCATGCTTAAAACAACACCGCTTTCCATACCGACACGAGCCAAACTGCGTCCAATTTGCACACGGCTTGGACCGCCAATTGGAAGGCCGGTCCACCTCCTTCAACTCCTCCTTCCCATGTGCAAACTGGCACTTTTGCCCGTAGAGACAAGCCCCCAGCTTGATGAACGATGCACAGAGCTCGGTCTTGTACAACTGCGTATTCAAGTGTTTTTGGGTCTTGGACGAATTGGACGATGACGACGACCGTGACAGAACCGATTCGTGGCGGGAGTTTTGCCTTCCCAACGAATTGGTGCGCTTGTACCGAGGATCGTTTTCCGAGGGGTTCAACTGGTGGTTCCGGTCCAAATTGTCCTCCGTCAACGGCAAGAGACTATGCGGTAAAAGCAGCTGCGCGTACTCCAACGACTGTTCCCGGAGCAACACCGAGCTTTGGAGCTTCACCTCTGACTTGTACGTGTTCTGAAGCTTCACCTCGGACTTGTACAAGTTCTGAAACTTCACCTCGGACTTGTACGTGTTCTGGTGGTAGTAATCCTGGAGACTGCGAGGCTGGCGCAAATCATGGCCACCTCCATAAGCAGAATACAGTTCCAGGGCATCCACGGGATGGTAGGCCAAGTAACCCGAATCCTGGGAACTTGTGGGGTTCGAGGGCCGTTCGGAGGGAGAGTCGGCCGGAGTTTGGGCCACGTGACCTTGGGGAGGGTAATGGAAAGCCGAATCGGAGCGAAGAGAAGGTTCAGCTGATTCCGTAAGCCACAATTCCGGAAGTAAATCATCAAGCGGCGAATTGGTTGAAGGCGGCGAGAAGTAATGGAAATTGGGGCGGGCGGCAAAAGGACCGAACTTCTGGTGGTGGTGGTGGTCCCTTGGGAAAAGCAGCGATGAAAACGTTTCCATCGTCAAAGTGGGGAGGAAATAAATAGATGCCACGTGTTAAAAAGGGCAGGAATAAATAGCAAGGCGTCCAAGCAAAAAAAAAAAAAAGGAGCTTTGGAGAGTCCAGGAAAAGGAATTGGACCCTAGAAAAACGCCTGTGGAACCAAAATTTCAGTGGTGAAAACGCCCAATATGTAGGATTCCAACTAAACGTCTATACAGACCAAAAGGCGGAGAATTTGAAGGGGAAAAAACGGAGGCAAGAGCCAAGATTTCAAGCGCCAGGATAAGGAAAACACGGAGGCGGTCAAAAGGCGTAGGAGGATGAAAGGGAGGCTTTTTGGGGGATTTGCCGTTTTTGGGTTGGTTTTTGGTTGGTTTTTGGATTGAAATTTGGGTTGGTTTTTGGGTTGGTTTTTGGGTTGGTTTTTGGGTGGGAATTTGTGGGTTTTAGCGTTGCTTATATCTTCAGATGACGACAACAAGATCAGATGATACCAGCGAGAAAGTCAGATGATGTTTGTAAAGGAAAAAGCAGCAACACCAAAGGAAGGGATCAGTCAAAAAAAGGAAAAGAAACCCCGTGGTTTTGATATTTGTAAAAAGTAGAAGTGCTGCAATTGGAGCCCGGGAGAGGAATCCCCCCCATTGATATTTAAACAAGACCAGGTGAGGAGTAGGCAGAGGCGGAGAAGCCTGCAGGAAGGATTATCCGGCGAATATGCGCGAAGCTGCGAGGGGTATTAAAAACCCGAGATGGAATGAAGTGGTGAGATTTCATCGGTTGGGGCTGAGGCCAAAAAAAAAAAAAAAAAAAAAAAAAGGGGAAAAAAAAAAAAAAGGGGGGAAAAAAAAAAAAAAAAAAAAAAAAAAAGGGGGAAAAAAAAAAAAGAGAGGGGAAAAAAAAAAAAAAAAAAAAAAAAAAGAGGGAAAAAAAAAAAGAGAGGGTAAAAAAAGAAAAAGAAAGAAAGAAAAGAGGGTAAAAAAAGAAAGAAAAAAAGACCTTCCCCGAGCCTGGAATTGCGACCATTTATTTTGCTTGCCCGTCTGCACCAGCAAAAAAGGAGGCAGTCAAATCCACCAAGAAAAAGGACAAATGGACAAATGGACAAATGGACAAATGGACAAATGGACAAATGGACAAATGGATAAATGGATAAATGGACAAATGGACAAATGGACAAATGGACAAATGGACAAATGGACAAATGGACAAATGGACAAATGGACAAATGGATAAAAAAACCACTAGAAATGCGTGAAAATCCACCAAACTCCCCTAAACTTCACCAAATCCTCAACTCCACCAAAAATGGACAGAAAAGGGACAAAAAAGGGACAAAAAAGGGACAGAAGGGACAAAAGGGACAAAAGGGACAAAAAGGGACAATGGCAAAAGGCAGCAAATCCTTAGAAGGTTAACCGCCATGCACCACCAAGAAACCAATATATGGGGCCATAAGCAATACTAAAGCCATGAAACATTCCGTGAACCCCATAGTTCCATGCAACCAAATCACTGACGATTTGTTACCCCTCAAAACAGCAGGACCCTCATTGAAGGACCTTTTTGAAGCCCCTTTTTGAAGCCCCTTTTCGAGACCCCCTTCTAAAGACCCTCTTTTTCAAGACCTTTTTCAAGCCCTTTTTCGAGACCCACTTTGAACGGATTGAGGTTCCATTTTTCTCTAAAAGCCTTTATTTTTGGTTTTGTTGGGGGTGGATTTGGGTGGATTTGCTGGGGGTGAGGGTTGCAGATGGTGGTGGCGGCGGCGACGGCGACAGCAATAGGGGCGGGCCAAACGCACACGCAGTGTTGAAGGGCTTTGCATTTTAGGGCCTCACGGTGGGCGCGTCAAAGTCGCACCAAGGCATCGTCGCTCCAAAAGCGCTTTTTTTTTAGGGCAAAAGCGGAGACTTTGTTGGTTTGGGTCGCACCCGCAAAAAACGGTTATGTGCAGGTGGGTATTATGGAACAGGCCCATATACAGGAAGCTACATGGAACAAGCTATACACAGGAAGCTACATGGAACAAGCTATACACAGGAAGCTACATGGAACAAGCTATACACAGGAACCTTTGGAACAAGCTATACACAGGAACCTTTGGAACAGGCTATACACAGGAACCTTTGGAACAGACTATACACAGGAACCTTTGGAACAGACTATACAGAGAAAGCTATGGAACAGACTATACACAAGAAGCTAAATGGAACTGGCTACATACAGGACGGCCTTTATAAAAGGACGGTCTTTATACAGGAAACTTGGCTCAAAACAGGCGATGGTCGATCCCTCCCCCATGCAACATCCGCACCATACGCGCACGGCCCATTGTGTTCCTTTATGAAACCGCTCCTTTTATTTCCATTTCTCGGTTCGTTCCGTTGGTCTTTTTTTGTGGTTCCTTGGGTTTTTCTTTTTTTTTGGTTCCTTGGGTTTTTCTTTTTCGGTGGTTCCTTGGTTTTTCTTTTTTGGGAGTGCGGCTGTTTCCAACTCCAAAACGCGCCATTGCTGCGATGCTGCTCTAAGCGGAGACTTTCGAAGTAACCAATTCTGTGGTTTCTGAATCTGCCCATTTTCGTGATTTTGCAATTTCTGCATTTCTGCATTTTCTCCATTTCTGCATTTTTTGCAATTTCTGCATTTTCACATTTTTTGCAATTTCTGCATTTCCATATTTTTGGCATTTTTCGGGGGCTGGCATCTTGTATGCTCTATCGGGACTTACTGGGTGCATCCGGAATCGCCCCACAAATTATTTTTTAGCACTCCATTGGCCCAGCCGGTGACTAATCTTTCTGATGGTCTAATCTGTCTAATCTGTCTAATTGTACAGTCTTTCTGATGGTCTAATCTGTCTAATTCTCCAATCTGTCTGAATTGTCTAATTGTCCAACTGTCCATTTGTCAAATTGTCCAATCTGTTTGATTTGTCTAATTGTCCATTTGTCTAATTGTCCAATCTGTCCAATCTGTCTGAATTGTCTAATCTGTCTAATTGTCCAATCTGTCTAATTTGTCTACTTATTTAATTGTCCATTTGTTCAATCTGTCCAATCTGTCTGAATTGTCTAATTGTCCATTTGTCTGATTGGTCATTTGTCTGATTGTCCATTTGTCCAATTGTCCATTTGTCCAATTGTCCATTTGTCCAATTGTCCATTTGTCCAATTGTCCAATTTGGAATGCGGGGTCCTTTGAAGGCGTTTACGGGTCGATTCGTGGGCCAGCCGCATGGCAACAACCAAGGCCCAAGACGACAGTCTCCTCATGCAGTAATGCGCCGTCCAAGGGTGCAACCGGACCCATAGAAGGGGCCCGAAACGGACGACGCTTCATGCCAATGTCAGGTGATGCCGCTTAAACGCATAGTGGGCAAGTTTTCACGGCAACTGTTCGCGAGCTTGCGTTGTATGCAGTCCGGGGTATTACCCGACCAAAAATAGAATAGAATCGAAACTTAATACTTATTAATACATTTTGTAGTAGTCAATAGTAGTTAATATATAGTTCATATGCAGAATGCTGTTTATAATAGGTCTGGAGGGGATTGTTATGAAATTAAAAATTGCATTGTTGCCGTTTAAAAGTTACTTCCTGCATATAATGGGGGGTTCCGTGAGGGACTGCACATAAGCTCCCCGTGAGGCTCATTATTCTGTATGCTCTACTAAGCGAACAATGCCAAGCAATTTCGGTGCCCTCGCGTGTTTCAAATTCACCTAAGCGGGCGTTCCCGAACACATTGTTTGGGGAAATATGCACGGCGTATACTTAATTTCTTAAATTGATCCTGTATGAGACCATGGTGCACGGGCCTATATCCAGGGGATGTACGGGCTCTGGGAATTACGGGCGCACGTGACTTGAGTCACGCGCACTCTCACTCGCGCGCTGGTGTACGGGTCTTTCCGCTTTTTTTGTGCAGGCCCTAACGCGTCTTCAAGTAATCGCCATACTCAACTTCCCTTCCCATGGCCATACTCAACAACCAAAGGGAAATCAAGACATGGTTGGCGGAAACGCATCCCCAGCGGGTAGATATGGCACTGGTCAGTTTTCTCCTCCAACCCGCGCCGGCTGACGGTGCAGGAGCCCTACGAAGTGGGCCCTTACAATCCGCCACCAACGCCCCTAAACCAGCATCTCTTCCCGCCCCAAATCCACATCCAGCGGTACCCAAACCGATGGAGCCGCCTTCAAGAAACATCGTCTCGAAATCTGGGCCAAATTTCGACCTTTTTGCGTCGGGAATCACTCCTGAAACACGTCCTGCAGGCAACGCGCCTAAGCATAACGCCTTCATTCCAAGCCTGAACCCCACAAACCCCCCAACCCCGGCTCCAATACCCCTGAACTTAAACAATAGCATTCCACCTGATCCCCTCTTTTGTTCTACCCAATTTAGCGATTTCAGTGACCCTCCGTTCGATGATGAGCTCATAGATACGAATCTTTTGCATTTCCCCAAGCTAGAACCGGCTGAAAGTCGACCTTCCAAGCCTCCAAACGGCCCTGAAACAAGCTTGAAACGCCCTGCTGATCCTGATACCTTGGCGGCTAAAAAACAGCGTGCTACGGTCCAAACCGGTCCTTCTGCGCTAGTACCAGAAGCCATACCCCCTTCGAACCGGGCTTTAAGTGTTCGTACCGCCGGTAATCGTGTCACAAGTCCAGGTCTAGAGAAAGGCGGGGTACAGACGTCAATTTCGGGCAAAGACATCCAAATTCCCGGCAAAAACATCCAAATTTCGGGCAAAAACACCCAGAATTCGGGTAAAAACACCCAGAATTCGGGCAAAACAAGCCTACATTCTTCCCAGAACTCTACTCAGTCTGTCCCCTTGCTTCAGGAATATATCCGGATGTGTGAAGCCAAAATTCACCTTCTTACAAAGTGTAATGCAGTCAATGACTCCACATCACTTTCTCTAGACGCCAAAAAACTATGGCAAAACAAGCAGTTTCAGCCTAGACTCAAGCAATTGGATACTTCGCTCGCCAAATTACGCCCCAATTTGACATTTCTCGATCCGTTGCCGTTGGCAGAAGATTTGTCCAATGTTTCTGGGCTGTCGCCGGCGCCTTATATGCACGACGCCGTTCAAAGCTTTCAAAGCAGCAGTCTTAATGTGATGGAGGAACTCAAGGTGGTTTCCAGTGGGCCAAACTCCGTGGTTCTGCCATATTTCGTGCATACAAGGCCCGATTCTGCAGGAACAGCCACTGCCCCAGCTGCTCCACAAGCCAATTCACATCCAACTCCGGATCTGCAACCCTACAAATTGCCCGATATGGATATCTCCGGGCAGAGCGGGCCCGATTTGGACGGTATCTCCGACTTCCAGGTCCCAGATTCGCTTCCCACGCCAAACTACACCTCCAATTTAGAGGAAGCACGGCAAATCATCATGCAGAGGCGAAACCAGGAAGAAAATGGCATTGGTTCTTTCTCGGCAACTCTTAGCGATGCGGGGAAGCCTGGGGAAGGGATCGGCGATAAAGACAATTCCAAAGGGAACCCCGAATTCCTCCATCGGAATCCTGCACACGGCGATTCCGACGACAATGAAGACGATTTCGGAGATGGGTTCATGGCCGGGTTGCAACTGTCACAAATCGATAATGACGATACGGATCTTAGTGGGTTCATAGCACGTGACGAGGCGGACGCTGGGGATTCAGATTCCATTGATGGTCTGTACACGACTCAGCCCACCCAGTTTGGTCACGTGGACACGGAAGACGACGACGACGACGAAGTCGAAGACGAAGACGACGACGACGACGAAGTCGAAGACGAAGACGACGATGTGGTTAGAAGTTCCGGGTCCGAGGGTGAGCTCGCCCCAATCCGGCTTTCCCAGGATGAGCTCGACCAGATCCGGCTTTCCCAGGATGTGGCCCACCGATTGGGAGTTTCTTATGCCCCAAGCGAACCAATCGAGGTGGTGGAAGATGCAGGAACTGGGGAAAATGAAAGTGCTGATTTCACCACTCAGCTCAACGAGGGACGCGATGAAGTGGTGGAGATTCCTTCAGAAGATGATCTTGATGATGATGATCTTGATGGGCTCAAAGAACTCTCAATCATCAAATCGGAACACCCCGAGAACTTGCACGTGATCACCGATAGTGATTTTAGTGACAACGACGATGAACTCATCCAACTCTCGAAAACCGTGGGGTTGCCCAGTGGAATTGCCAGCGAGCCGTTCCTCGATGAAGTGTACCGGATTCTCCGGGCCAACTTCCGGCTCAGCGAGTTCCGGTCCAACCAATTGGAGGCCATTGTGGCCACGCTCCAAGGAAAAGATGTTTTCGTGCTTATACCCACCGGAGGCGGAAAATCGCTTTGTTTCCAACTCCCGGCTTTGGTCAAGGGAGGCCGGACCAGAGGAACCACGGTGGTTGTTTCTCCGTTGATATCGCTCATGCAGGACCAGGTGCAACATCTCCAGGCGAAAAACATTCGGGCAGGCATGATCAGTTCCAAAGGAACGGCCGACGAGCGAAATACCACGTTTAAGGCCCTCACTTCCGGTCAATTGGACTTGGTGTACCTTCTGCCGGAAATGATCAACAATTCCGGGCGTGTGCAGAAGGTGATCAGCAAACTCCATGAAAATGGCATGTTGGCACGTGTGGTGGTGGACGAAGCACATTGTGTGAGTTCGTGGGGCCATGATTTCCGGCCCGATTATAAGGGAATGAGTTTTTTCAAGCAAACTTTCCCCGAGGTTCCGATCATGGCACTCACGGCCACGGCCAATGAAAAGGTCCGGCTTGATATCGTGCATAATCTCCGGATGCACGAGCCGGTGTTGCTTAAACAGAGCTTTAACCGGGTCAATTTGATGTACGAGGTGAAGAACAAGCCTCCCAACATCTATGACTGGATCCGGGATTATATTGGGCAGAAACAGCGGGGGAAAACGGGGATCATCTATTGCCACTCGAAACAACTGTGTGAAACCTCTGCTCAAAAACTTAATGATGCTGGAGTCCGGTGTATGTTTTACCATGCTGGAATGGACCCCACGGACCGGTTCAGCGTGCAGGAAAAATGGCAGACCAATGAGATCCAGGTGATCTGTGCCACGATTGCATTTGGAATGGGGATCGATAAACCAGATGTAAGGTTTGTTATCCATTTATACATTCCCAGGTCTTTGGAAGGGTATTACCAAGAAACCGGGCGTGCAGGACGAGACGGGAACCCCAGCGAGTGCATCATGTTTTACTCGTATAAGGATGCTCGGGGCTTACAGAGCTTAATCCAACGAGACGATAAACTCGAGGATTCGGCCCGGGAAGCCCACCTCACCAAACTTCAGCAAGTGGTGCAGTACTGTGAAAACAAAACAGACTGCAGGCGGCAGCAGGTGCTCCATTTCTTCAACGAGACGTTTGACCCGCTCAAGTGCAAGAAAATGTGTGACAATTGCTGCAGCAACGTGGTGGCCGTGACCCGTGACGTCACAGACCATTGTATGGCCATCACCAAGCTTGTGCAGTCTCTCCAGGCAGATAAGGTGACCATCATCCATTGTCAGGATGTGTACAAGGGAGCTCGGCATGGGAAGGTGCTCAAACAAAACCACCATATGAACCCGTACCATGGCCAGGGCAAGGAGTTGGACCGGGGGGATATCGAGCGGATCTTCTATCATTTGCAATCGGAAGGAGGACTTTTGGAGTACCAGGTGATGCGGGGAGGCTTTGCCACGACGTATGTGAAGTTGGGGCCACGAGCAAATGTGATTATGAAGGGAACGAAACGGATCCAGCTTTCGTTCACTGAAAAGGAAAGTTCCAGGGGGAAAAAGCGTCGAACGGAGAGTGGAACTGGGTCTGCTTTTGGATCTGGAACTGGGTCTGGATCTGCTTCTGCTTCTGCCTTTAACGACTTGAATTCTCTTCGGTACACGGAATCGTTTGTGAGTGCACGGGACCTTAATCTGAATGGGGCCAGCATGTCCCATGGGTCCAGTACCACCAGTTTCAGCCGCATCTCTTTGCCCGAACAAAACTATGGTGGTCAAGTCACTGAGTCCAATAGCCAAATGATCAACCATGCGTTCACAGAACTCCGCAACTTCCGGGCACAGAAACTGCAGGAACTAGGGTTTGGGCGAGCACATTACTTTATCAGCGATGCATTGCTCAAGGAAATGGCGTTGAAACTCCCCACCAATGCCGTGGACTTTGCCAAGTTGGAGGCCATGACCAAGGAAAAAGTGCCTTTTTTCCAGCACTTCAAAAAGCTCTTGGGCTCATTATCCCGGAGCAGAAAGAAGGCCGAGGGTACTTCCAACAGCGTGCAAGCTTCTCCAACGCAAAACGTCCAAAGGTCCCAGTCCAAGCCCCAGTCCAAGCCCCAGTCACTGAAACCCCAGAGACTGCAGTACGCCAAAAAAAACCAGAGACTGCAGAACCAAAAGAAACGGGCCCCGAAAAAGAATCCCTCCCAGTTCCGTGCAATGCCAATATAATCACTCAGAGATTAGGGAATTAGGGGAATCAGGGAACTTAGAGAAATCAGTCATTCTGTCAATCCAGCAGGCCACCGAAGGCATTGTTTCCTGATACTCAAATGAATTCATCGATCATCTTATCAATACCAAAGAAGAAGATGTCTAAATCTCCAAATATCTAAACTAGATATCCAAATACATCCTCCATCCTAAATACCAAAGAGGAGTTGTCTAGCATCGTGAAATAAAACATCACCCAAATTTTGTTTCCTTTAGGCTGGTTTTAGGCATCATTAGCTGAAGACAACTGTTTTCATCGACAGTTATACGATTTCAATTGAGCCAAAGTTCACCACTAAACACCACTGAGCACTAACCACCACTAGAAAATCACAAACCATAATCGAACTATTGTCACACATGCACCACTTGTCCTTCAGTTGTTGTATACCTCCAAGAAATTGGATACATCTTTTCTGTCCAAATTTGATCTGGAATCATTCATTTTGTCTGAAACCATTTACCCTTTTCTGGAGTTCCCACGGTTAAGAACCCATTTTAAGGTTACTGACTGCTAGAAAATACTCCAGATCTTTCATTCTTTTCGTTACCGTTCCATCTCCAAGTCATGGAATTTGAACCAGAAAAAGGCCAACTTCATACATATATTTAAATATATGGTTAGATAAAGTAGGAATACTTCCCCCTAAATAATTAAACTTTATTTAACTATCCATTTATCGACTCACATAAATGAGACTCATATAAACTAATGAGTAATATATATATATATATTTCTGTACTCTTTCGAATAAGGTCTGACTATATCTTAAGCATATTTTATATAGATAAAATACACCAACTACCATTTAGTCGATGAACAGCATACCTATTATTTATAGATACTTGGCTGCAGATTATCTATTTCGATATTACTATACCACGAGTCATTACCTGTGCCATAAATATATTAACTCTCCTGATATATGCCAAGGAAAACTATATTTACTTAGTTGAAATAGCTATGCCTTTGGTAAGAATTGAACTTACACTAGTCGCGCTTCAAGCGATGGTAGAGCATTTAAGCTACAAAAGCAAAACAAGAGTAAGTAGAATCGAACTACTATTAAGTGACACCCTAAAAGTTATACTGTTATAAGTTATACTGTTATAAGTTATTAGGAATTGAACCTATGTCTCAGTTGTGTAAGAACTATGATATCACTAATGTAATAACTTTTATATGAATCATTAAAGCAAATAAATCACAAGCTTCTGCTAATGCAAAACCTAAAANCCCTAAAAGTTATACTCTTATAAGTTATATAGGAATTGAACCTATGTCTCAGTTGTGTAAGAACTATGATACCACTAATGTAATAACTTTTATATGAATCATTAAAGCAAATAATCCACAAGCTTCTGCTAATGCAAATCATAAAATAGCTTGAGGAAATAATGTTGAACGTAATGAAGGATTACGAGAAGTACCATTAATTAAAGCTACGAAAACTAAAGCTATAGCTGATCCTATTGCATATTATTAATTATCATACCTTTGATAAATATTCTTCTACTATATAAATATTATTTAGGTAGTGCTCTTTTACTAACTACTTCTACAAGTACCTTTTTATCTTTTATCTTTTTTATTTTCTAAGCAAATATTACCAACTATTAGCAACTTTTTTTTTTTTTTTTTAAGCAAAATTTACCAACTTTTAGCAATTTTTTTTTTTTTTTTTCGGGTTCAATATCAGAGCTTCTTTTCATAATCATCTATCGGTCTTTCTGTCCAAGAATATCTTTCCGTCGATTCGTCGTCAATGTGTACTGCGAGAAGAGTAGTCCAGAGAATGTAGTTTTTAGTATGGGTATGGAGTAGAATAGAGTATAGATTAATAGACTATAGATTAATAGACTATAGACTATGAGTATGGAGAATGGTGATTTGGAGTAGAGAGTGGAGAGTAGAGCGACACACCCGTGCACCACACAAGGTCAGCAGAAAAAGGCCCAATGCAAACACCCCATTTTCGGCTCCAAATAATAATTAGATACATTGCTTGGAATACTGGAATTCCGGCGGTCACAAGAAACTTTTTGAAAAGTGCAGGTTCATGGCTGGTGGCTTCCATAGCAGGTTCAAGTGGAGAGTGTTGAGAAAGGCTGTTGCTTCTTTTGATTGGTAGTGGGCCTGAATGTATTTTATTTGGGAAGACGTGATGCGAAGAGCCACTCAAAGCTATTTTTTTTTTTTTTTAAGCAAAATTTACCAACTTTTAGCAATTTTTTTTTTTTTTTTTTTTTTTTTTTTTCAAAATTTCAAGATTTTTTTTTTTTTTTTTTTTTTTTTTTTTGAAGTATTTAAGATTTTTTTTTTTTTTTTTTTTTTAATTCGGAATCTATGATTTCAATGGTAATGGCTGGGATCTTTGGGTCTGTAATTTTGTAGTACGTCTGCTACATGCAGGACGGGTTTTCGCAGTACAATTTTTTCGAGAATTTAGTGAACAAAAGAGGAAAAGGAAGGAAGGAAAAGAGAGATTATCTGCAGTAGTGGTGGATGGTATTGGTGCGGATCCATCTGTGGATCAGACCATGGTTTAGTGCGGGGATCAAATCAAAATCAGCGGGCTGTTTCAGTGCCATCTCCGTGCGTACGATTTGGTGCGACTTCCGAGGGTCCGGTGGGTTTGGTTGAAGCTCTTGTCGATTGTAATTGCTCGTCTCTTGTAATTCTCGTCGATTGTCAGAGTTTTATCTCTTATCAGTGGCTCTTATCAGTGGCTCTTGTCGAATTGTTACTTGAAACTATGGTGTGTTAGTGTTAGTTGACGCTCTTGTGTTAGTGTGTTTCAGATTGAGTAGTAGTCTCAATATGCATGCACCCTTGAGTGCGTGCGTGTGCATATCGTCGTTTGTATACTCGGTAGAGGGCCCTCGGTAGTGCATCTGGCGCGAGCGAAGACGGGTTGGTGCGGTGTTTGTGCCTGGACGTGCGCGGCTCAATGGCCCGTGCATGAGTGCGCGGCGCTCAATTTGCTTCATTTGTAAATACCTCTCAGCTATCTTTACCCAAAACGGCCGCTTTGTAAACACAAAGCCAGATGTCCCATGGCGGTCTCTAGGCCACCCATCCCGCACAAATCTCTTTTAGTCCAAACATCAATATTTATACAGCTTGCCTATTTCGTCCGCAAGCCGTCTCCCGGCACCTTTATATACTCCATTGGCTTTGCTCCGCGCATCTCTTCCACGACTCCCTCTCCTACTGTGCCTTACTCCCCCATTCTTTTTCTTTCAGACCCACCATACCCTGGGCTTTTTTATAGATGAATTTCAGAGTGTCCCAGCCGTTACAACCGCTTAACGGTGGCCACCTCAACAAGGCAAATAGTGTCACGCCCTCCAAGTCCACCCGAAGAAAAGATGACTATTACATTCAGCCCCAACCAAACCAACCAAATCAAATCCAGAGCCAAAACCAGAACCAAAACCAAAACCAGAACCAAAACCAAAACCAAATCCATAATGTTAACGCCCAAAATGCCGGCCACGAAGAGAAAAAAAAGAAAAAAGAAAAACTCCTGGCCTTGTGCAAAACGCCTCCGCTGATTGTGCGCACCCGAAACGGCATTGACTATAGACGAGGGGTATTTTTGGGCGAAGGAGGCTTTGCCCGGTGCTTCCAGATGAGGGATGCACTGGGAAGAATCTATGCAGCCAAAACCGTGGCCAAGGCCCTGATCAAAAATGAAAAGACAAAAACAAAGTTGTTGCTGGAAATCAAGATCCATAAGCTGTTAAAACACTCCAATATCGTGAATTTCATTGATTGCTTTGAGGACGACGTCAATGTGTATATTTTGTTGGAGATATGCCCGAACCAGCTGTTGATGGAGTTGTTGAAGACGAGGAAACGGGTGCTGGAGCCCGAAGTCCGCTTGTTCATGGTACAGATTGTTGGTGCTGTCAAGTACTTGCACTCGAGACGGGTGATTCACCGGGACTTGAAGTTGGGCAACATATTCTTTGATCCGGAAATGAACCTTAAGATTGGTGACTTTGGCTTGGCCTCGGTGTTGCCGTCCACGGAATCCCGCAAATATACCATCTGTGGTACGCCGAACTACATAGCGCCCGAGGTGCTTGGCGGCAAGCAAACGGGCCATTCGTTTGAGGTGGATATCTGGGCCATTGGAATTATGCTTTATGCGTTGTTGGTGGGGAAACCGCCATTCCAGGCCAAGGATGTGAATGTGATTTACGAACGCATCAAGAAAACAGAGTATTCGTTTCCTAGCGATAAGCCCATTTCCGAAAATGCAAAACTGTTGATTAAGGATCTTCTTCTGTTGAATCCTTTACATCGTCCCAGCATCAACGAGATCTTGGATTACCCTTGGTTCAAGGGCGCCTTCCCTCCCAAGACCGCCGAGGACTCGCTTACCATGACGCCAGTGTTTGGCGAGCAGCTCTCCAAGGCTCTGAGCGTGCTCAACTTCTCCAATGCCAAAACCCAGGCCGGCATCTATACTCCCAAATCCAAACACCCCGTGGAGATCTTAAAGGCAGACCTCCTCCTGGATAAACCCAAGGCGGTGTTGCCGCAATCGTTATCGCCCGGCGATACTCGGGCCAAGTACCAGGAAATCGCCGTGCCCAATAGTCTAGTGAGCTCCGGGCGCACGATGCGCAAGTTGAACTTCAACTCCAAGTTCAACAAGACCATTTTCAAGTTACAGCAGTCGTTGGCCGACACGTGCAACAACATCACGCGGCTCCGCAACTTGACCAGCCTGGGAAAAAGCCACTTGGACTTGGACGTCAAGGAGTTGCCGGCTTGTGATCACCCTACGCTCATTAGCAAGTGGGTGGACTACTCCAACAAGTACGGGTTCCTGTACCAGATGAATAACGACGACATTGGCGTGTTGTTCAATGATGACAATACCATCCTCAAGCTCCACAACCTGGACCGGTTTTTGGAGTTGATTCTTCATGAAAACGAGGGCTGGGCTTGTATCGAGAACTCCGTGTCCCACCCTCCTCTGCAGGCCCGGCGCCAGTTGGAGATTGTGGACTTTTTCGCCAAGTACATGAACCTGAACCTCTCCAAAGTGCTGGATAACGATGAGCGCAAGGATACCGTGTTCTTACACCGCTACACGCGCAATTCTGACTATATCATGTTTGAAATGACCAATGGCTGTGTGCAGTTCAACTTCAAGGACCACCATAAGTTCTGTGTGTCCAAGAATGGCTTGGCCATCACCCACATTTCGCCCAACCGCGTGGTTCAGACCCACCCATTGATTTTGGTGTTGGAGCAAGGCAACTTCTTGAATACCGATGTGCCGGACTGTTTGGGCAAGATTGCCACCATCGAACACGCCATCCGGGGGAAACTCATGAACTAGCACTTACTAATCCTGTGACTTACTAACTTACTAAAGCAATAATTAACTTCTTTTCGGTCCGAGTAGGTTTAATTGGAGTAGGTTTGTTTTTGGGTGGTGTTTAGAGATGTATAGAGAATAGGAATTAGAAGTAGACAAGACAGAGACAGAGACAGAGAGAATGGGCCAAGTGGTACAGCATTAGTATATGAAGGAACAAAAAGAGGTTTCAAAAGTCCTCGCGTCTTCAATGCAGGAACACTCTGGGGCTTCAAGTACATTTCTAGAAACTGAATTTACTATTCCTCTTTATTTAAATATTAAGATTAATTAATTGTATATAATTTATATATGAAGATTTGTGTAAAAGAAGACTGAATAGTGCATTACTGATAATTCTATTGATGAGTTGATATGTACATTTGCATAACGCGGTATACACTCATCTTACCGTGAATCATCTCCAGAACTAGCACTCAAAATAGTGGATCAAAAATTAATCAACAAGACAAAATGAAAACCCAAAGCTCGCGTAAAGAATCGGCTTCTAGAGATTTGGCTTCGAGTTTCTGCGATACCCGGCTGATTTCAGACGTCTTTTCCAGTACATTTGACTCGAGCTCTCGAATCGTTTCGCCATATGCCTGGTAGTTTTTTAAACTCATCTTGATTCCGTCATCCTTATCCTTTGAGGCCACAAGGTCTCTTGTAAGACGAGCTATTTGGCTCGATAGGTCCTTGACGAGTACTTTCTTCAACACGGTCTGCGAGCTTGGCGTTGACTGCGGTAAGTTCTTGATGTTTCTGGCTTTGGACGCGTATGTGAGTGTGCTGAGGGTTTCCTGGATATTAATTATGGCCGGGGATATTGTGGGTATTAGAGCCGGTTTAGTCTTGCCTCCAATCAGTCCCAAAAACCCCATGCAGGGGACCAATTGGGTTAAAAGTGGAACCTGAGAAAGAAGCGTGATCATCACCGCCATGAGACAGTACACGACGTAACGTTCGATGACGGCGACGAAATCGGAGTCACGTGCCAAGTTGGCCCAGATGATATCATTAGCATTAACTGCTATCAAACTTTGGTTAAGCAGCCCGCAATCCGGCAGGAGAACTGCCTGGTGCGCCTTGTATGCCGACTCCTGCATGTGGAACATCAAAAACACTTTATTTATTTTGTTTTTGGTAATTATCCTTGGCGATTTCCACAATGCGGTTGGAAATGGTTTCAAATGCTTGTGCCAAGATTTCATTCCACCAAGGTTCCACCGGAAGTTTTTTTTGGAACAAAAGCGCCCGGAACCGGCCCGGGATCCGGATCGCCAATTTCCTTCGGATCACCGGGAAATCGATAACCGGAAGATAAATCGGGGGATAAAACGACGCTGGGTTTTAAAACGTCCCAGAACTTTGTCGGCCCCGATTCCGGGCAATCCGTTTAAGATACCGGACATTCTGCACCTCCAAAATGTCCAAGGCATCCTGCGCCTGTTTCCATCTCCACCAGTACTGGTGGTAATCATCCATTAACCAAACATGGTCCAAACCACGATAAAAGGAACTGAAATAATCCTTGAGAGCCTCCAAATTGCGGAGATTTTCGGGCACATTCCCCAAAAGAAAGACCCTTGAAGCGGCCAGTCTTCTGTGCAGGACCCCGTTCAAATAAGTGTGTCTTATCTTATTTTTAGATTTTGTGTTTTGTAGCTCTTTTTGTGTCATAGACTTGGCCATTGGCAGAAAGGCATTGCTTAGGGATGTGCCTAGACTATATGTAGAATTGACTGGCTGGGAGTCAGTT
>NKZZ01001605.1:0-27421 GCA_002370815.1 Metschnikowia hamakuensis | reverse complement strand
TCTGAAATATACTGCATGCGCATTCCATGCTTATGCAGTACGGGAATGCCTTGCGAGGCGTTCACGCTTAACAGAAAGCGCTGCAGCTTCTTTGGCCCGATTAGATTTGGCATCCAATGTCTTTTGGATTTTCAAAAGCTCCGTCCGGCACACGGCGTCCATTTCTGCAGGCTGCGTTTCGGCACATCTTCTTTGTCTTCCTCCTTGGAAACCTGGTTTTCGCTCTTAACTCCCTTTTCCTGCACACAGTACTCCATCANTCCTTGGAAACCTGGTTTTCGCTCTTAACTCCCTTTTCCTGCACACAGTACTCCATCATCGTATTCACCAATTGTAAAATCTCCACCGGCGACTCCGCCAAACGGTCACAAACCTTCTCTCTGGTTAATCCATTTGCAAGGTTATTGAATGTTATAAAAAAAGAAAACTCTTTCCAGAACTTGTTATAAAAAAAAGAAAACTCTTTCCAGAACTTATTCCAATGTCTTCACATTCTAAACGTTACCGTTTCCATATCCAAGTACTGGAATTTTAACCAGTTTCCCTTTCCCTCCCTAAAACAAAAAATCGTTTTATTAACAGCTATGCTTGGAGGTGAGGATCGACTAATCATGTTCATTTCTAGTTTTTCAGATTCTCTGCTAGATTTATTACCATTTAATTCATTATCATCTAATCATAAACTTAATTTATATTTTGATATATTATTAATAGCATTTTTCTTTAAAATGGGATTAGCGCCATTACTTTGCTACGTATTCGGCTCCATGGAACATCTCGGCGGGTCTAGCCTTGCTTTCTTTGACACTTTTGTTTTTTATAGACGAAGAGGGCGAGGGCCTGGACGGGACGACGACGGGGATGAGGACGAGGACGAGGACGGGGACGTGGAGGCGATGGACTGATTCATAGAAGCCTCGCGAGATCAAGGCCAGACCAGCAGGGCCAGAAAAAGAACCAGACCAGAAAAGAACCAGACCAGAAAAAGAACCAGACCAGAAAAGAACCAGACCAGAAAAGAACCAGACCAGAAAAAGAACCAGACCAGAAAAAGAACCAGAGTGGGCCAGAACGAGAGTATGGACCGTAAAAGATGGAGAATTGATCTGGACCCGGAGATTGACCTGGATCTGGACCGAAGGGTGGAGAATTGATCTGGACCCGGAGATTGACCTGGATCTGGACCGAAGGGTGGAGAATTTGACATCTACCATAATCGTTGGTGTATGATATTACGAATATTATCATGTAAGTTCGATTCTTACTATGTCATTTAATTATATTATATCCAAACCCTTAAATTCTTTACATAAATTCTTCGACCTATACCTAGAACCTCTTAAAATAGATATACCATTTTGTGTTGCATAAAGCGGTTTATTTACAGTCTCTAGAATCATTTTATCGTATTTATCACCATCTAGATTAGAAAATTCTGGTACGTTAATCTTATATTATTATGCCAAATTATCTTTCTCCATTTCATTAAACCTACCAGCTTTTACATCCCTATCAACTATAAATATTTCTTTTTCACACTTGCAGTTCAGATGATCATCTTTAAATTTGTATAACTTTATGAATGAATCAAATATATTACCCAAATAAGGGTACTCTATAGCTTCTATACACTCTATCAAAGTTTTGATCTTTTGCTATTAATGGGTCATACGTATGGTAAATACCAACACACTCTTTAAACCAACGCCACCTCAATCTACCCGCTTCATCTCTTCTTGGCACAAAGTCAAAATAATAACTAGGCTTACCATCTTCTTTATGAGTTAATTTCACTTTTAACCTCCACTTTAAAGTTGGTAATAGAACATTATACCCATCTCTAATGTAAAATAAAGTTAGACAAGCAGATGTGTGTGTTTTACCCATAAGGCACGATTAGTGGTATTGGGTAACTTCCAAAAAGAGGGATTGATTATCAAGAAACATTCTCACCCGTCTTTAGGTATGAAAGCTTAAGAATGGTCTTGGCCATTGCAGTAAACGAGGCTGGATCCAATAAGGAAAAGAACACTTGGTTCTCAGACCCAAGCTTCTATAAACAGACCCAAGCTTCTATAAACAGACCCAAGCTTCTATAAACAGACCCAAGCTTCTATAATCAGACCCAAGGTTCTATAAAGCAGGCCCCGTTTCTCTATGGTCAACAGGTTGTGTGGATCAAGTCATTCATAGAGCCATTGAGAGATTTGGTTTCAAAAGATGGAGATCAGAACCATGTGTATTATAAGAACTCCAGGGAATTACTCATAATTGCACTATATCTTGATGATATATTGAGACTTGGACCAGATAGCTCATGTGTGGAAAAGGTACTGGGTCATCTTTCGAACATGTTCGATATGAAGAACTTAGGAACTCCAAAGAAGTGTTTAGGAACCAAAGAAGTTTTTAGGAACCAAAGAAGTTTTTAGGAACCAAAGAAGTTTTTAGGAACCAAAGAAGTCGGAGATAATCCCATTGGCTTGAATCTCGAGGATTCCATTTCCAAGCTGAAAGAATATGCTGGCGAGGGTGGAAGGCCAAACACTTACACACCCGGAAAACATAGGAGCGTCTTCATGACCTCACCGAAGAAGGGAGAAGGCAAACAAGACTGAGGGAGAAGGAAGCAAGACTTGTTGATTCTCCATACGTTTGCCTCCATGAAAACCCTGGACGTCCATTGCGGGTACAAATTGCAGTTTGACCCGTTTCTGCTTTCCTTTTCCATCAACCCGTTGTACCACGATATCCACCACCAAGACTGGGGGTTCCGGATGTCATCTCCGATACTCAGTATAAGTTTGTCAAGGCGGATTAGGAGAAGCTTAAAGTGCCATTGGAGGAGAACCTTGGGAAGTGGAGCCTGCACCCGTACACCAGCGAACGTTACCATGACAAAATACCAACATTTCCACTTTCGAACCCTATCATACGTTCAATTCCAAGGTGTACATCAAGCTCCAAAGTCACCCAAGTCTCTGTCAAACCCTGTTTTTGAAGAATATCTCAATAGACTTTTTGGATCTGTCAAACCCTGTTTTTGAAGAATATCTCAATAGACTTTTTGGTTGATCTCAATTACCCGATTTTGACAGTAGAAAAGGGTCAAGTCATCCTCTTGTTCATCCAGAAAAAACGTTCATTTCTTTCAACCAAAAAGAGCCTCGGTGGGAGGAAATTCCAAACACTTTATAATTGGGAGGAATGGCGAGATCCGTGAAACAAAACTTGGCAAACTCAATCACATGAGTGTCTAGGACTCTTTCCCTTTAAAACCTCATCCCCCTAATTATATTTTTTTCATTAGGCAGCCAGCAGAGCGATTGTTTTGAGTCATGGATGAGAATTGCCTGATCATAAGTGAGTCACCATTATTCACGATTGCAGCTATGTCAGCTTAGATCCGTGGAGATAGGTTCGCCATTCACAAATGATAAGAGTTGGTCAATCTCCGTGTTCCAGCAAATGTATCTATGCCTGGGGAGTCGTAGCTTCATGACCACTGGCATTAACCATGGAACATTTTTGTGATAATTCCAGTAATTCCACCGCTTCTTCTCCATCTCGGAATTACCGGATCCGGCAATCCCCGAGCCAAAAGTCAACAAGTACACGGCGAGGCTGGGGTATTTTCCGTCCACATTCTCTGGAATGTTGTTCGTGTTCCAAGACCGGAACCCAACGTGTCAATGGGATAAGAGGAACTCAGCCAATGACAATAAAGAGACGGCCACGATTCTTTCCGATATCCAGAGGTCCGAGCCGTGGGTCTTATTTGGCTTAAATGTTCGAAAATGTCCCTTGTTTTGCAGGCGCCGTGGCGCCGTATGGCCGTGGAAGTCCAATTTGATCAAGGAGGAGCCGCACGACGTTTCCATGGACAGTGGCGATTTCACCATGGGGTTTTCCCGAAAAAAAACGGCCATTTTTTGGGAACTTCCGAAAAGGGAAACACCATTGCAAGACTAAAGGCCTTGGAGGATCCAGACACTAAGCCTAAGGCAGACCCAGGAAAGACACAGGAAAGACACAGTAAAGACACAGTAAAGACACAGGAAAGGCTATCAGGCATGACTTCCCAAAGACGATTATGATCAATTGAGCTCAAGAAACAAGGAAGCCCGTGCATATGCTTGATGTTCACTTATGCTTGATGATGTTTATGCTTGATGATGGGATTCGGACAATTGACCAGTGGGAACGCCGTTAGACCAGTCCACCCTTCTGCTTGGTAAAGACTGGTTTCGACCCCATCAACTCCGTGTTCATAGATTCTGTTGGTGGGGCGCCTTGCTCATCGGTCCAATTTGGGCCCTTTTCGTTTTGTTGTCTCCATCACACATGGATAGGCCTCATCCCGAAGAGCTAGCCTTTTGATGATGATGATGGAAAAGTTAAAGAGCCGATATCCAAGTGATCTGAAAACCCTAATTTTTGACTTTCCACTTTCCAGCTAAAATGGTCCTTGTTGTGCAAGCGTGGTCATCCACTTCAACTCATGGAAACTTCAACTCATGGAAACTTCAACTCATGGCAACTTCAACTCATGGCAACTTCAACTCATGGAAAGATGACCGGATTGCCCAGACCTCCACGTTCGTCCTCAGTGCCTGCAGTACCATTGCCTCCTTCGAGCCCAAGGATGTTAAAGGTAAAAATGGATGAGTATGTCGTGCATCTTGTTACAACAGGTGACCCTAAAGTCCCAGTGTTTAAATGCAATCCCAAGTTGAGGAACCCACCCTGTGGAACTCTATGTTTTTGAGAAGAACCACTCTCACACTGTAAAGGGGCGGAGAACTCCGAAATTGCCTGATTTGTTGGTCCTGCTCCTTCGCGTGCGTCCCAGACTCCAAAAGTCTTGGCCATTTTTCTGATGCTGACCACTGTAATAAAGAAAAAGACCACCTTCAACAACTACAACATCACGTTGAACGGCCGCTTAAAGCTCATTGACGTGTTTTTGCTGTTTCTTGTGGCCTTGGGGGCCTTGGATGCCTTGCAGTTTGTCAATGTGTTGATCATTGGCAACTTCCCTTTCAATGCGTTCTTGCGTGGCTTCATGGCGTGTGTGGGCCAGTTTGTCTTGACGGTCTGCTTGAGACTGCAGTATGCTTTAATGGAAAGGTTGTTTGCCAGTTTGTCTTGCACTTCTTAATGTTCCACTTCATCAACTAGATCCACAATCAATAAAGACAAGCATGCGTTTCTTCTTCTCTCGTATACTCCCTTTCAACGCCCGGTTTACTCTCACTATTCAAAATGTGAATGAACATGTCACACCCGAAAATCTCCGAAAGTTTGTTGAGGAGAAAGTCGGACGTGGGGCTCGAGTGTGTGTCCAGCTCAAGCCAAGTAAGAAGATGGCATTCTTGGAGTTTAAGACCGTCAAGGATGGATAATATCAAGGATTCCCAGATTAGTTAGACCAGAACCAATAAATAGAAGCACAAAGATGAGTACAGAACACACTTAAAGGAGTTATTGCAAGCCAATGAGACTCACGTCCCCTGGTTCTTCTCTTGTTATCGCAACAATGTCTTTGAGAACACTTGGATTGAAGTCGATGTTGAGCCGCATCTTTTCCAAGTCTTTTAATGCCGGTTAGAAACCAGTGCTTTCATAGTCACTGGATAAGGCGCCCTGCATGGAAGACACGCGGGGAATCGCCGCCACCTTCTCCAAGAGGTCCTGGCAATCCACGCTTATCCCACGTAATCTTTCGTCGTCGGGCCAATTTATTGGAAGACACAAGATCATTTGCGGGATCAAATCTGTGAGGACGGAATGAAACCTTCTTTTTTCCTCGAGTTTGGTGTTTGAAGGCTTCTTTCAACAGCTGGCCAAAACAGGACATGACATGGTCACATGTATTTCATTGGCTCATGTATTTCATTGGCTCATGAATTCCATTGGCTCATGTATTTCATTGGCTGGGAAAGGCCCGGATCAGGAATCCTCTCTAAATTCATCAAAACAAAAGAAGTATATAAAGGTCAAGGAGATGGGCCTCAGTACTGCTAAAAAAAAGGTAATATAAAAAAGCGTGCGCAATTCGCAGTAGGGGGGGGGGCTTTATATATTATAGTGAGGCTTCATTTTCGCAGCCACCTGCAAGCCCCTGAACACCGTGCATTTGTGTCAGATTCCGCACTCTCCAACTATAAAAGGAGGCCATTCCCCCGTCCGCTTTTTTTCCAAATTTTTCCATCACTCTCTAACTCTCGGGATAATGCATTTCAATCCCCACTTCTCGGTCACCGTATCGGTACTACTGCATTGATGGGGATTACTGCATTGATGGGGATTACTACATTGATGTGGATTACTGCATTGGTATGTCTTGCTGGGGTATGTATTACTGTGTTAATATAATCTACTCTATGATTCTAGAGTGAGTCTGTCTAATGAAAAGGGGGTAATGGGAATATAACCTCTCATGGAATTTGTCATACAAAGAAAATCAAACCTTGATATATGAAACGTTTAGTGGAGTTAAAGTTGAGAAGGCCGAGTTCTCCATGCACTCGTTGACGTTGCCCGAACTATTGTTGAGCCGTTGTTGAAGAGTTCATGGGTTTACGTGAAAAACACTCGACTTTTTAACATGTGCCTCTAAGGTATACTTTAGATGTTACTCTACTTCTATCTTTGGATGTACCTCTAACTATACGTTTAGGTATTACTCTGAATCTACAGTTCTATATTACTCGAGATAACTACTTTGACCTCAACTGATTCCTTTTTTATTTGAAGACTAAACCTGTTGATTTCGTGATATAAATTGGATTATATGGCGAATCCTGCACATAAGCGCTTTTTGACATATTCACCTATTACGTCCCACCCACCCTTTAAACCCCACTAACCTTTAAGCATACCTTTCTCCATCACAGTCCATCATGAACTCATCATGAATCTATCACCATTTCATAATTTACCCAAACCTGTATATAGTACCCTTATATACAGGACCGCACAACCTTCTACATTATTTTGCTGAAAAGAATCTTCTGAGGCTCTGCTCCGAAACTATTATTTCCATCAATTTAATATCAGATCCCTTGTTGAAATGATTACATAATCACAAATTTTGGAAGTATCCTGCACATTGTTTAGTGCAGTGCACGTGACTTGACATCTCCGTTCATTCTTCAAAACTCACATTGTTTCTACACCAACATCTTTTTGCTACATTGAGCTCGTACTTTGATGCTGGCCGGTTCTTTGATGCTATGTTCGGCCGGCCCATTGTACTACGCTTCCTATGCGGATCCGTTCATTGGACGTATAAATGCAGGTATGATTGTTCCAGCTGCAGTCCTTCGGGACTATGCAGCCGGCCATTGTGTATTGGCCCATGCAGTTCGTTGTCTATTGTTCAACGAACGTTGCTGGGGCCATTGTTTTGAGGCTCTGTTCCCCATTGTTTGGGATGTGCCATGTTCTAGACTTGTCCAGTCGGTCTTGTCCAGTCGGTCATGCATAACCTGTCATGCCCAGTTGGTCATGCCTAACCACACATTAGACTGACCACACTCCAGATACTCCCGAAAGACCCAGGAGTCTTTCCACTTCTCTCCTCTTTCTTCCTCAGATATCCGTGACACATCCCTTGGAGGCATCGTTCACCAACTTGTAGAACTTAAACAAGGTTCCCCGCTTGTACCTTGGCTCTGGGGCCACCCACTTCTTTCTTCTCTCAGCCATGGTGGCTTCATCCACCATCAAATCAATCTTGTTGTTTTCCGTGTCGATGATAATCTCATCTCCGTCGTTGACCAACGCGATTGGGCCTCCAACGGCAGCCTCTGGCACCACGTGTCCAATCAAGAACCCGTGAGATCCTCCGGAGAACCGGCCATCGGTGATCATGGCCACGTCCTGGCCCAATCCGTATCCCATCAAGGCTGAAGAGGGCTTCAACATTTCAGGCATACCTGGACCTCCCTTTGGGCCCTCGTATCTGATGACACACACGGTCTTCTCCCCCTTCTTGATTTCTCCTGCTTCCAAAGCAGTGATGAAAGCATCTTCACGGTCAAACACACGAGCCTTTCCTTTAAAGTAGGTTCCTTCCTTTCCGGTGATCTTGGCCACACACGATCCTGGTGCCAAGGATCCCTTCAAAATCTGCAAATGTCCATTGGGCTTCAATGGGTTGCTGATGGGTCTGACGATATCCTGACCTTCTGGCAAGCCGGGAAGCTTGCTCAAGTTCTCCTTGATCGTCTTACCGGTGACGGAGTACTGGTCTCCGTCAATCATGCCTTCTGCAAGTAACATCTTCATGACAGCTGGAGTTCCACCGGCATATTGCAAGTCGGCCATCACGTACTTACCAGAAGGCTTGAAATCGGCCAAGAGAGGCGTGTTGTCGGAGATTCTTTGGAAATCGTCCACCGTGATTTCAATGTCCACGGAAGATGCAATGGCAATTATGTGCAACACGGCATTGGTGGATCCTCCAGTAGCAATGATATAGGTGATGGCGTTTTCGAACGCCTTCTTGGTCATGATCTCCTTGGGCTTCAAGTCCAACTTCAACAAGTTCTTGACGGCCTCTCCAACAGAGGCACACTCGTGTGCCTTTTCCTTGGACACAGCTGGAGCAGACGAAGAGTATGGCAATGTCATTCCCATCACCTCTGCTGCTGAAGCCATGGTGTTGGCAGTGTACATACCACCGCAAGCACCAGGACCAGGACAAGCGTTTCTGACCACGTCTAAACGTTGTTCATTGGTGATCTTCTTGGATAAGAACTGGCCATAGGATTGGAACGCATTGATAAGATCGATTTTTTCAGGAATCTCAGCAGAGGCGCCACAACCAGGGGCTCCAGGGAGAATGGTTCCTCCGTACACCATGAGCGAAGGTCTGTTGTGTCTTCCCATGGCCATAAGAACACCGGGCATATTCTTGTCACAAGAAGGAATGGCCACGGAACCATCGTACATCTGAGCCATGATCATGGTCTCAAACGAATCGGCAATGATTTCTCTCGATTGCAAAGAGTACTTCATTCCCTCAGTTCCGTTGGTGATACCATCGGAAACTCCAATGGAGTTAAATTGCATAGCTTTCAAACCGGCCTTGTTGACGGATTCCGTACAAGCATTGTTCAAGTCCATCAAATGGATATTGCAAGGGTTTCCGGTCCACCACACGGATCCCACACCCACCTGGGCTTTGGCAAAGTCCTCATCCTTGAATCCGGTAGCGTAGAGCATGGCCTGCGATGCTCCCTGCGACATGTCTTGCGTGACAATGGACGAATATTTGTTCAAGTTCTTCTGAAGCGAACATGCCGAGCTTGAAAAAGCCCGGGCCCCGTGTTTCGTGAACTTCATTGTGCTGGAGGGAAAAGGGTTTTTTCGGGAGTCTGTTGCGCCGGCTTAATCTTTTTTCACCTCGCGCGTCAGGTGACTCATTTTGTTGCCAGGCCAATCACAGCCTGCTCATTAATATGCCTGCGAAAAGAACCCCTCCTCCGCGAATGCATATGGAGCCTGTCAGATGCGAAAGATAAGCTTTGCATTGTATAAGTCAATCGCACTTCCTCAGGTCACGTGTCTGGCCCAACCCCTTATCCAATGGCGGCTATTGCCCCTCAATTTTGCCTGTAAATCACCCTTAACCTTTGGCTGTAAATCACCCTCAACCAATGGCTGTAAATCACCCGCAATTTTGGCTAGGAATCACCCGTCAGAATCTTTTTGGCCGTAAATCCCCTCAGCCATTGGCTATGAAACAGCGTCAAGGCCTTTTCCGTTGTGGTGTATTTGGCTGTGAACACCTTCCAACACATTCTGATCCGTTTCAGTTTCAGATTTTCGGAATTCAATTGTTGTCATGTTCAACTTCAAAAACATTCTTTGTGTCTGATATGTGGAGCCATATTGGGATTCAATTAGATATGGTCGTTGATGGTGGATCTCTTAGCCTTCCTAAATTCAGGGGTCACTAAGTTTTGAGTGTTGATAAAATTCAATCTGGCCCTTGGAATAAGAACATGAGAAAAAGCCTCAAATTTTAGTTTGCGGCAAAATTAGGAAGGGGAACATGGCTTTTTATAGACGCCATTCGGCTTTTAAGGTTGATGTCGCCGCCTCTTTTCGTACGACTTTGCGCTCACGTTTCATCCGTTCCTTGCAGTACGACATGCATATGCAAAGATTGGGATGCAGATGATGCAAACGGTTGCATAACATTGCATACTTGGGTATAAATGACCGGACCCCCCATGCCTGAATAAGCTGTAATTATTTTTTGAAAGTCCCTCATTAAGCTTTTTTTCCTTGGCACCATCCCCCACTTTTGTGGCATTGTGCGGTTGTTTTGGAGCGGTCCCGAATACCAAGCCGACACAAGATCCATGTGTCGAATTTCTTTTTTAAACTGAAATGACTGTCCGTGTTTGGCTTTTCTAAGGAATCACTTCTAGGACTTTCAGACTTTGGTGTGGCTGCAAATCGCCACAAATGGCGCACGGGAAACCCGCACGTGTACGGGTTTCAAAAGGCCGTTCAAGAATTTGGTGCGAACGGCTATACACCCTTCCACATCTCACAAGATGAAACCCAAAGTGCTCTTCATTGGCGATCTCAACGAAAACCTTGCTGAATACAAGGAGTTTGTCCAGAAGTACGAATGCATTAAGTACACGTTGCCCTCCACCAAAGAAGAGGTGATCCACGACTTTCAGACGAAGTACCATGACGTGGACGCCATTTACGGCGCATGGTTGGGTTTTGCGTTGGTGGGCGGGTTCCGGGACGAACTCGTGGCCAGTGTGGGAGACAGACTCAAAATCGTGGCCATTTGCTCAGTCGGTCATGACTCTTACGATGGATCTGCCATGGCTAAGCGGGGAATCGCCTTGACCAATGTGCCGTCTACAGGCGCTGCAGGACCAGTTGCCGATTTGGTGCTTTTCAACGCTTTGGCTGCATTCCGAAACTTCGGCATTTCCATCGGCAACATCAATGTCCCCGGAAACCATACCGTGAAGACCCGGGCGGCTTTGCATGACGCTCGATTTGACACGGTGCAAGGAAAGGCCATTTTGGACCAGAGTCCAGCTCGGAGCTACTCGTTCGGTGAAGTGGTTGCAGGCCGAGGATGCCTCAACCCCAGTGGTCACAATGTGGTGATTGTGGGCTTCGGGAATATTGGCCGGACGATTGGGGCCCGGTTGAGTGCCATTGGCATGAACATCCACTACGTCAAACGTACGCAGTGCAGTGCTGAAGAAGAGCAGAAGTTGGGGTACCAGGCCACGTACCACTCGAGCATTAGGGAGACGTGTGCTTTTGCTGATTTGGTGGTGGTTTCATGTCCTTTGACCAGTGAAACCCACCATCTCATCGATGCAGAACTCATTGACAAGTTCCACAAGCCTATCCGCATCATCAACATCGGCAGAGGGCCAATCATTGACGAGCAGGCGTTGGTGGATGGGTTGAATACTGGCAAGGTTGTTTTCGCGGGTTTGGATGTGTTTGAACAGGAACCCAAGATCCACGAGGGATTGTTCGACCGCCAGGACGTGATCTTGACCCCTCACGTTGGAGCATCGACGGTGGAGAACTTTGACTACACGGCCGTGAAGGCCTTGGAGAACATCGAGACTGTTTTGCAGGGAGAAGAGCCCTTGACACGGGTGAACTAGGCCGGTGTCTATGCAAACAAGGGTCAAAGGGGTGTCAGAGAATGGGTCGTGGTGATGAAATACCAGCATGTTTCAGACTGGATCTGAAGGTCTGAATTGTCTACACTGAAGAGAGTTCAAGTCAACCAATGTTTCAAGATGAAACCAACAGTGAAAGACGCCAGTGACTATGGCAGTTTTGAGAAGTGAATGTGGCAGTTGTGAGAAGTGAATGTGGCAGTTTTGAGAAGTGAAAGTACTGGTGACGTGGCTCGAGACTTTTCCAGATTCTTATCCAATGGTCGTCCAATGGTCTTCCACTACACGAGTCACTCACTTCTTACTGACAACTGCTAATTAAAAGTGACCTGTCCAAGGCTGTTCAATACTGTTCAATACTGTTCAATACTGTTCAATACTGTTCAATACTGTTCAATACTGTTCAATACTGTTCAATTCTGTTCAATGACTGTCCAATGACTGTCCAATTCTGTTCATTGACTGGTGACAGTTTTAGTGGCTACTACCATTTTTGGACTGCACACTAACCGTTTCACCCAATTCAATATCCCAGCTTGACATCACCTCAAATCCCACCGAGGAATTACCAATGTTTATAGTTCAAGAGTATATAGAACTCCAGACTGACCAGAGCCAGATGAGTGCCAGATGAGTGCCAGATGAGTGACAGAGCCAGATCAATACGTCAGTGACTTAGTCCTGTGTATGGAGGTTCGCGCGCGCGGGCCGGAGCAAGGTGAAGTTCATTCTCCTCTCGCTCCCCCATTTCTCCCCCTCCACTATGGCTTCCCTATACAAAGGCGTCTACTCTGCCATCTACGACTACGACGCCGCCACGCCCGAGGAGCTCTCCGTCTCCACTGGCGACTTGCTCTACGTCTTGGAGATCTCCGACGTGGACGACTGGTGGACCGTCAAAAAGAGAGCGGTGCCTGTATCGGGCCAAGACGTCGACGAGCCCGTGGGTTTAGTGCCGTCGAATTATATCGAGCCGGCGGGGGTGGTTGCTAAATGCAATACTCTTTATGATTACGAGAAACAGACGGAGGAGGAACTCCTGTTTAAGGAGGGGGAAGTGTTTGATATTTATGATGTGGCTGATCCCGATTGGCTCTTGGCGGGGAACGGGCTGGCGTACGGGTTTTTGCCGTCCAATTACATTGAGTACAAGAAGGAGGGGAAGCTGGATTCGGCAGGTCAAAGCGGGAGTCAATTTCCCGTGGCTCTTCAACTGGGTCTGGCTCTGCAGTTGGGTCTGACTCTTCAACTGGGTCTGGGCCCCAATGAGTCTTTGAATGTGCCTGCTTCTGGAAGTGGGCTTAATCAGAACCGCTTTTCCAATGGGCCTGCCTCTACACAGGAACGAAGTGGTCTTTATGATTTGAATACAAGCGATGGAAATGGCAATTCGGGCGTGGAGAGTGAGGAAGATGAAGCTCCTCCACCGATGCCCACGCGGCCGGGCTCCAATACTGTTTCGACGACGTATGGCTCGGGCCAGGGCTCCAAACCACGCTCGGGCAATTCAAATTTCGCCAATGAAAGACCAGCGTTTGCTACAGGCACGGAACCAGAAGAAGATCTTGGTTCATCCTCCCTCGGTGCGGGCGACAATTCCTCTCCACAGCATGGGTTTGATGGAGAGTATTTCCGGTGGTACATTGACGAAGTGGACGGGCGCAAGAAACGGCCGGTTGTTTTGGCCATTGGAAACGGGCTCATCATCCTTAAGCCCAACACTTCCAACCCCAAGAAACTCTCGTTGAAATCCGCCTCGTCTCTCGATAATAACTGGCGCATCCGTGACTTGGTCAACTATAACCATGAGAAAAAACACGTGTTTTTCGACTTCAAGAACCCCCAGGCATCCATTGAATTGCATGGAGGCACCAAGGACGTGGCTGAAGCCATTGTTTCCGTTTTGGGCGATTTGAAGGGTGCAGAGGAAGCACGTGGCTTGAAAGAGGTGGCCCGGGCAGCACTGACCAAAACCTCCGACTCCAACAAGCGCGTGGGAGTGTTGCTTTTTGATTTCAAGGCCCAGTCCAACGACGAGTTGCTGAGCAAAGAAGGCGACGAAGTGTACATTGTGGACCTGAAAAAGTCCAAGGAATGGTGGCTCTGTGAACGGGTCTCCGATGGCCGCCAGGGAGTGATTCCTTCCACGTACATTGAGATCATTGCCACTACCAATTTGGACAAGTTGACGGACGGCGTCCAGCGCAGAAAGTCCAAGAAATCGTCTCCTCTGAAAGGAAGAGTGGTTGAATCAGCTAAAAGCCACAGGTTCCGGGACAGAGATGACCGTGACAAGATCCGTGAGTCTGACCGCAAGAGACGGGTCGAGCCTTCGCCCAAAGCCGAGCTGAACATGCCCAATTTCCACCGTATTCGTACGTGGATCGATAGTTCGGGCTCGTTCAAGGTGGAGGCCGAGTTCTTAGGCTTCAAGGAGAACAAGGTGCATTTGCACAAGACCAATGGCGTCAAGATTGCCGTACAAGCCACCAAACTCTCGGTGGAAGACTTGGAGTACGTGGAGAAGGTGGCCGACGTGCTGCTTGACAAGTACAAGGAAGAGTTGGTCAAGCAGCTGGCCAAGCGGGAGCGGGCCAAGGCCAGCAAGAGTCCGTCCAAATCTGCCACAGCAGTGATCAACGACGTGGCACCGGAAAAACCGGACCGGGCCAAGGCCACTCCCATCCCGCAATCCGAGCCTGACTACGACTGGTTCGATTTCTTTCTTTCTTGTGGTGTGGACATTGGAAACTGCCAGCGGTACTCAGTCAACTTCAGCAAGGAGCAGATGGACGATTCCATCTTGGAGGACATTACTCCTTCTCTTTTGAGATCATTGGGATTAAGAGAAGGCGATATTTTGCGTGTGATGAAGCATTTGGACCAAAAGTTCCACCGGGAAAAACCTGTGTCTTCGGAACCTCCCACCGGAAGTCTTTTCACGGAGCCAACGGGTGCATTGAAGAACAATAGCACCACGGAATTATCCAAGGTCACTGCCAACGCGTTGCCTGTTCCAGCCAAGGAAGCACCCAAAAACGAAGATGATGCTTGGGCCATTAAGCCTGCACTGAGAAGCAACGAGGCACCCACCCCCCAGTTCACCGGATCGTTGCAAGATCTTGTGGACATTCAACCTTTGGATGGGAAATCCGAGAGTGTGGTGACTGCTCCTGCAGCTTCAGCTTTGACCCCCGTGAAGACCCAAAACCTGGTTCCTCAGCAGCAATTGACCATGAGTCAGCTGAAGGAGAAACAATTGCCGGAACTCAGGCCTGCACAAACGGGCTTGACTGCTACCAGAACAGGTGGTTTGGTTCCTGTCCCCACAGGAGGATTGATTCCCGTACAGCCCACGGGATTTATTCCTATTACGGCGCAACCCACGGGATTCATTCCTATTCAGGCCACCGCAGGACTCATGCCCCAGCCAACTTATGGAATTGTCCAGCTTCAACCGGGCCTTGCCACGTTCCCAATGCCGCAAACCACCTTTAATCAGCCCCCATTGAACCAAACGGGGTCCTTCAATACCGGACAGACCACGTTCAATACAGGACAAACCTCGTTTAACCAAGCGTCGTCCTTCAATCAACCTCAAACGTCCTTCACTCTGCAACCGACTGCATCCTTTGTTCCATTGCAGCCCAATCAAATGCAGCCGACAGCATCGTTCGTTCCTCTTCAGCCAGGAACAACAGCAACCATGCCTCAAACCTCTTTCGGACAAACTGGACAAATGACGGGACAGTTTGGACAAACGGGACAATTTGGACAGACGGGACAGATGACGGGCCAAAGAACTGGGGGACAGAGTACCGATATTTTTGGACAGATGACGGGACAGGCTGGACCAATTGGACAAACCAACTTGACTGGACAGAGAACCGGAGGAATGGCTAATGCATTTGTTCCTCAATCTTCCTTTGGTAAGCAAATCACAGGCGGGTTCATGTCTTCAAACCAAACCGGTGGAGCCCAAGCCTACCAGACCACTTTTGGACAACCTCAGTCTTTTGGACAAGCCACAGGAGGATTTGGACAAGCCACGGGAGGATTTGGCCAAACAGGGGCTCAGAACTTTAATTCTGGAGCAATGCCTCAGACGTCGTTCGGTGCTCAAGCTACCGGTGGTTACGCCAACCAACCACAGTTCAACCAGGATATGAACCAGATGAACAATATGTTCCAGAACACATCCATCCAGCCTCCCGTTGGACAAGCTTCTTTTGGACAACCTCCAATTGGACAGACTTCCTTTGGACAACATCCAACTGGACAGACTTCTTTTGGACAGCCTTCCTTTGGACAACCTCCTATTGGCCAAGCTTCCTTTGGGCAACAGCAATTCGAAGGGTTCGGCAACCAGCCATTGGTTTCTCAACCTACAGGTCTTGGCTTCGGCAATGGCCCAGCTTTGCAGAACCAGCCAACGGGTAAAAGAGCCAATTTGCAGGCTGCGACTGCAGACAATCCCTTTGGGTTTTGATCCTTCCCTGTCATAATTTGCCATCACCTTTTGCCGTTGGTCCTTTCAACTGTTGACGCTGTTCCTTTCAACTGTTGCCGTTGGTCCTTTCAACTTTTGATGACGCTGTTGATGAGGGTGAAGGAGTGCGTAAGGCTGCGCGCGGGGGTGTTTCATATCTGATACGCGCGGTTCATATCTGATACGCGCGGTTCATATCTGACACGCGCGGTGCGTTTTGCAGCCATGCAACGTAAGAAATCCCGCAACCGCAAGGGGCGGCCAAAACTATATAAACTCGCATTCCCTCCTATAAAAGACGCCACCACTTTTTTCTGGCTCGCGCTGAATCCACTAAATTGAGCTTAATACATTTCGAAGTTTTGATACGATTAGGAAATCTCTTTTGAAGTTTTGGAAAAAAAGTATAGTTGAAGTTTTTAAGCGTCTTCCATAAGAAACCTCTTTACACAGTCAGTGTACCCAGAGCTTACTTATTCAAAAGATTTATCCAAGAGTGGCGGCTCACTGATTGGAATTCTTGAGATCAGACAGCATTGAGTGTTTTTTTGTTTTTTTTGGATTCTGAAATTTTAGATTCGACACTCCTGATGAGTTACCCAGAGACCCTGCTCCGGTTTGGCAACCTCCTCACCTTTTTATGCCAATACAAAGGCCGGCTCCTCAACGATCCGTACCGGGGAAACTTGGAGACCATCCGGGTCTTTTACCAGCTCGAGTATCCGGAAAAAGCCGATTCCAGAGCCGAAACGCTCAAGCAGTTCTGCAAATTTCTTGATGAGTTCAACCAGGTCTCAGCCAATGCGCTTGAGTTCGGTAAGGATGGAATCAAACGACTTACGTGGATCAAGAAGGCGAACCTTGAGCAATTGCAAAGGCGGCTTGCCGATCCTGGACACCCTGAAAAAGCCACGGATATTCCGGTCAACTACTCCATTTCCAAGTCAAATAAGCGTGTGTATGCTGGATTGATGAGCATGTTGTGCTCGGAACTCTACACCACGTCTAGTGTGGAGATGGACGGCGAAGACGGGTTTGATTTTGATCTCGACAGACTAAATGATATGATCAGCAAACCCACGGCAATGGAGCAGCTTGGAGTGCAGCGGGCAAAACTCCAGTCCACACAAAAGGCATTCTTCGAGGTGTGTGAAAATGCCACTCATAACCAAACACTTGCCAAGTTGTGTTTGAGCTCCAAAACCCTAGGCCAAGGGTCCAACGAGCTTCCTCCCAATTCCAAGATCCACAAGGTCATTGTGTCGTGCAAGTCGCTCATCAACAAGGAGATTTTGACGTGTGTCAAAACAAAGATCCATTTCTTGCCCCTTTTGACCTCCCACACCGACCAGTACCTTGGAAACTGCTCCTACTTGGACACGTGCCACAAGCTTAAAAATTGTCGGTACTTGCATTTTTACACGCTCAATCCATCGCAGGTAGCAGCACCAGACGAGTCGAAGCCGTTGCTAGCTTTGGACTACACTGTTGGCGAATGTTACGATACCATTTCCAAGAAGCAGCTTCCTCCACAATGGATCAACTGTGATGTGCGGTACCTCCCCTTCAAAATCCTCGGCAAGTTTGCGGCCATCATCTCGGATCCGGCATGGGACATCCACATGTCTTTGCCCTACGGCACGTGCAAAGACTCGGAACTTCTCTCTCTTCCCATGAGAGAGCTTCAGGACGAAGGGATCTTGATGCTTTGGGTGACGGGGCGGTCCATCGAAATTGGGCGCAAGGCGTTGGCTCAATGGGGGTACACGATCTCGGATGAAATGATCTGGATCAAGTTGAACCAGTTACGCCGGACCATAGTCACGGGCCGCACGGGACACTGGTTCAACCACTCCAAGGAGCATTTGATTGTGGGGGTGAAGGGCAACCCGATCTGGCTCAACAAGAAGATCGACATTGACTTCATTGTGAGTGGCACCCGTGAGACTCTGCGCAAGCCCGACGAGCTCTATGGGATCGTGGAGAGGTTGGTGGGGAAGGATGCCCGGAAACTCGAGATTTTCGGGCGGGACAACAATATCCGGCCGGGATGGCTTACGATTGGGAACCAGGTCACTGGCACGTCTCTTTACGAGGAGGAGGTTTTGCAGAACTACAACAAGTACCAAGCGCAAAAGAGCCGGAGATAGGGATTGGGGACTTGATCCAGCTACCAAGTCTAGCTATTCGAGGTATTTTCTGATCGTCTCGATCTTTTCATTTGTTTCTTGTTCTCCTGTTCTCCTGTTCTCCTGTTCTCCTGTTCTCCTGTTCTCCTGTTCTCCTGTTCTCCTGTTCTCCTGTTCTCCTGTTCTCCTGTTCTCCTGTTCTCCTGTTCTCCTGTTCTCCTGTTCTCCTGTTCTCCTGTTCTCCTGTTCTCCTGTTCTCCTGTTCTCCTGTTCTCCTGTTCTCCTGTTCTCCTGTTCTCCTGTTCTCCTGTTCTCCTGTTCTCCTGTTCTCCTGTTCTCCTGTTCTCCTGTTCTCCTGTTCTCCTGTTCTCCTGTTCTCCTGTTCTCCTGTTCTCCTGTTCTCCTGTTCTCCTGTTCTCCTGTTCTCCTGTTCTCCTGTTCTCCTGTTCTCCTGTTCTCCTGTTCTCCTGTTCTCCTGTTCTCCTGTTCTCCTGTTCTCCTGTTCTCCTGTTCTCCTGTTCTCCTGTTCTCCTGTTCTCCTGTTCTCCTGTTCTCCTGTTCTCCTGTTCTCCTGTTCTCCTGTTCTCCTGTTCTCCTGTTCTCCTGTTCTCCTGTTCTCCTGTTCTCCTGTTCTCCTGTTCTCCTGTTCTCCTGTTCTCTTGTTCTCCTGTTCTCCTGTTCTCCTGTTCTCCTGTTCTCCTGTTCTCCTGTTCTCCTGTTCTCCTGTTCTCCTGTTCTCCTGTTCTCCTGTTCTCCTGATCTCCTGTTCTCCTGTGTACTCCTATTTAAGCTTTTCCTGCTGCACCATCTTCAAACGGGCCTTGCCGGCCTTGTTATCCATATCAGCCTTGATGTCAAGCTTATAGCCTAGCCAGAAGGCGACTTCAAAGACCACGAAAAAAGGCGCCAACACCACGGCCTGGAGCAAATTATCGACCAACGCAGGGGCCCTCTTCTCGTGCACCGCATGGCCATAGAACTGGGCCAACCAGCAGACCACGTGGATGATAGCAGCAATCTGCATATACAGAGACGGGGACAAGCCCGAGGATACCGCCAAGGAGCCATAGAAGTTGCGTTGCACGTGGGCATACGCCGCCAAAAACATCGCCGATGGAAGCCCCAATTGCCAGTCCAACATCACATAATAAACCCCATACACCCATGCAACAAGGGTGCCAAGCGTGACTGCGGGGTAACTTTTGGTCACAACAGTTCCAATGGACAAACTTATGGCAGAGAGCAAGATCATGGGGATACACACCAAATGGATGGCCACGTTGGTATGGTTCATGTGGTACTTGCGGTAGAACACAAGGTGGTTTCTAAGATCCAACACCCCGGGCATTTCAAGCTTACGGGAACTGTCACGGGAACTGGTCACGGGAACTGGTCACGGGAATTGGTCACGGGAACTGGTCACGGGAACTGGTCACTGGTCACTGGTCACTGGTCACTGGTCACTGGTCACTGGTCAATATCAACTAGCCACTTGATTGGTCACTTGATTGGTCACTGGTCAATGAACTGACCACTTGATTGATCACTTGATTGGTCACTTGATTGGTCACTTGATTGGTCACTTGATTGGTTACTATGAAGTTTGGCGATGAATTGGCCACTTCCAATTTTGACTAATTTAATATTCAATGGTTGTTGGTGATGGGACTTAATGAAGGGTTAGTGAAGAATTAGTGGGTTAGTGAAGAATTAGTGGGGAGTGGGGAGGGGAGGATGACTTTGCTTTGAAATGCGGAGAAGTTGGATGCAGGCTGAAATGATTCGCAACCGAGGATTTTTTCCTAGAACAACACCCACCTCCAAATCTATAAACCCCGTTAAATTCATAGGCCCCCCAAATATATAATTTTGTATATTAATATATTTGTCGAATTTATAATCCCCATCATAAATAAATAAACAGATTTATACTGGATTAATCGCAAAAGTAGAATCCCAATATATATCAGATGATCTTGTTGCAATAATCTCCCAATGAATTACGAACTCATATAGAAATTTCAAAAGGCCCCCCTTCTATTCAACCCATTGTTCTTTATATCTTAGGGTGTACTGGTCTATCTCTCTTTCCTTGATATTTAAGAACCCTTTTTTCATCATTGTATAAATGTACTTTATTCTCTTGAAATGTTTTATTGTCACCATTGCATTGGAACCCCTATACAATAAACTTTCTTTTGAATCTTCTCATTCATAAAGATATTGATACTTTAAATCATTTAGCCGATGTCTGACTAACTGCGGGGGAGTCATTGCCGGTGTAGGCGCTGTGTCTTGTTCTTGGTGAACTGAATTGTGAACCTATGGTCGTCTGCGATAATGGTGTCGATTGGGATTCACTTTGACGACCGATGGTTTTATTGTCGTCGTTCCAATGATCGAAATCCGAGTCGTCACTATCGCTTTCGGTTTCGGTTTCGGTTCGGTTTCGGTTCGGTTTCGGTTCGGTTTCGGTTTCGAGGTCCAGGTTACCATCCTCTGGTGTGACTCTTTCTCTTGCTGTTCTTCTCTAGCTGCTTCTTCTCTTGCTGTTCTTCTCTTGCTGTTCTTCTCTTGCTGTTCTTCTCTTGCGGTTCTTCTCTTGCTGTTCTTCTCTTGCTGTTCTTCTTTGCTGTTCTTCTCTAGCTTCGGTTCGGAATTGTTCAAGGACGAATTCCCTTTGTTTCGGGGAAACAACAGTATTAAATCCTTCTTCAGATATTTGAGTACCAGGGTCACGAGATCACTTGCGCCACTCCACATCGTACTGGTGAGGGGTGTGGGCGTGTCCTGTTATGCAAGTAATTTCGGCGAGTAATTTCTCCATTGCGAGCTCGTTCGCTCACTTCATTTGGTAATGTTGGTGCTGTGTTGGGATAAGCTTCCGATCGTTCTTTGTATGGTCGAAAGTTTTCCACGTTGAACACCCTGTGTTTCTTTGATAGCCCGTAGCTAGCTGGGGAGTCATTTCAATTAATTGAAATACTCTTTAGATTGTGCCCCAGAAATGTGCACGAGTAATTTTTATGGCCTCCACCACACTGAATTCCCGACTAAACCTTAAACTCTCACCTAAAGTGGTTCTGGATAGTGGTTCTGGATTGTGGCTCTGTTATCAATCACCATAATTATCCATTATGACCAAGGTATCATCAACACTGAGATTTCATGTTAATCCATAAACAGTCATAATCAAGGATACTCCCACGATCCATGGATCGATCAATAGTCAACAGTCAATATCAAAGAAACATCACATGATTGGTTCTGATTGGTTCTGATTAGTTGTGATTAGTTCTGATTGGTTCTGATTGGTTCTGATTGGTTCTGATTGGTTCTGATTGGTTCTGATTGGTTCTGATTGGTTCTGATGGATCTCATGATTAGTCCCGTGACTTGTATTCAAAATTCAATGGCCAATCATAAATAGAGAAGGAATTTGTTTGTTGGTGGGTTCAAAAAATGGTGCGATTAAGGAGGGGGATGAGGCTTTATATATGTCCACCCCGCGCACACGCCCTCACGAATCGCAGCCATTTAAATCCCACATTCTCAAATATATAAAGAGCCAACCCCCGCGCTTTTTTTACCACCTACTTTTTTTTTAATTCACCTTCAAATAATATTTATCTCTTTTCTATTTTTCTATTTCACCAGCAGAAATTGGGTGATTCAATGAAATGCTACCTCTTCTTCCAAAGGCCTCTCTAAAAGGTTGGGTGTGGAGGAAATGGCTGCAACCCCAGGGAATTGTTAAACATGAGCGCCTTGCGACTCCTGAACGTTTACATGGGCATGGAATGCTCATCTAGTCGTTTTACATGGGCATGGAATGCACATGTAGTTTGTCCAGATGAGGACATCTTTGACATAGTTACGGAAGGATATCAGGAGACTTGTGCTTACAGGCTCCCTGGCTAAGGGAACTATAAAAGAGGCAACTCCGTCGCCTCCTTTGTCAGAGAAGAACAGACATTCACTCTAGGATAAGTAGAACAAACTACTTCCAGTACTAATTATAAGACAAGATAAGATCACCAACACCACCTCTTCTCACTTAAGAGAGTTATTGGAGATTAATGAGGTAATCATTCCGAAATATGCGGCTATATATGAAACAGCGCGACAACATGCGCGTGCGTTGGCTGCAATTCCAAAAGAATATATAAGGACGCGATTCCCCACAATATTCTAATATTTCTGGAATTTCTAGTATCTCCTTTTTCTTTCGTTCTTGTGTGAAGTATGGTTGACATGAGTGGACTGCCAATTGAGTCGTTCGGACACCCAGCCTAATCAAGAAATTGTCCGAAGTCCTTGAATTCAAGACGACTAACACCTTCTAGGGATTCCGTCGGTATAATCCTTTAGGGGTAGAATTAGTACCGTCGTTGGTAGAACGGCTTAAAGTAAGGGACGGTCTCCGAGCCACATCTTCAGTCAAGGGAGGATCTTCAGTTAACGGGATTGGACCCGAATCCGCCTCCTTTGAAGGCCGGCGGGGGTCAACAAGACCCTAACGAAATAATAGAACTTGTCCAACCGAACAAGATCCGCATAAGCATTGCCAACGGCTTATTCTGTTGAACTTAAACCCCTGGTTTTAGTTCAACATTAAACCCCTGGTTTGAGTTCAACATTAAGCCCCTGGTTTGAGTTCAACAGAGGGGTTGGGAAATCTCAGCAAGGCGCCAAATAACATGTGCGATCGCACACTCAAACCAACAGTGACGGACCCGTCCTATTTTGTCACAGATATTCAGTTTAGTATAAGTACAGCAAACCACTGGTTCCAGTACTAATTATAAGACAAGATAAGATCACCAACACCACCTCCTCTTACTTAACAGAGTTCTTGGAGATCAATGAGGTAATCATTCCGAAACACGAAGCTGTATATGAAACAGCGCAACAAGCAGCGCACAGTTAGGAGGGCACGTGACTTTCGCGAGGTTTCCAAGAATTCAATGTGTCCCGCAATTTAATGTCCAGTACACCCTAAGAACGAACCAAGGTCTTCAATGGTTTAGAGTAGATGTGCATGAATGTCTCATTTTTAACCATTTTTTTTTTAGTAATTCCTTGGCTATATCGGATTTCACAATCCTTAGTTCATTTCCAGATGAATGAATTTTGATCGGTGAGAACCAGGCTCATAACCATCCACTGCTCAGATCCATTTACAATTACAATCCACTGTAACTACCATAAAGAATACTTTAATACTTTTGACATGAAAGTAGAAAGTTTTGACATGAAAGTAAAAAGTTTTGACATGAAGACTAAAAAATTATATGTTCATGGCCATTGGTCTGGTCCGAAGGTCATGGCTCGTAACCATGCGAACTTGGGCTCATAACCATGCGAACTTGGGCTCATAACCTCTTCCAATGATACCCCGCTAAACTACACTGTATACAAGCCCCGTAATGTTCGAACTTAACAGGTTTAGGGACTACATACAGGAACCTAGCATCAAAATGTATAGTTATACATTTGGAGCACTTAATCAACTGAGTCGCAACAAAGCCGGCTCCAAAAGGAACCATACCCTTGATATTTGCAAAGATCCAATACAAGTGTAGGCACGGGTCAGAAATTTAAGCTTTAGTGATTTAGTGATTTAGTGTTTTCAAAGGGTACATCTTCAGACCCTCTTTCGTGCTGTAAGGTACAATGATTTCTTCTTGTGTATTGCCTCCAAGATATTTTGTGAGGTGCTGTGGTTTGCCGTGTATTAGTTCTTTTAACACTATCATCTTGAATGGATGGCGATTCTGCACGTGTGCTTAGCTTGGTGACAGATGGTGTCTCCTCACTTGCTTTCTGTTTAAATGGCTCCACAACTTGTTTTTATACCTAATAATCATTTATTATATTGGATATAATTAGATTCTAATCATTTATATGAATTAAAAAATGTAATACATTTTGGAGGTCTTTATTAGATGATATATTTAATTGTATATACTTATCTTTATAAATAGAGATCTAGTGAGTTCGTGAGTGTCTGTTTTTTAAGATTTGAAATTTTGAAATGACTCATGATACGGAGAGTAGTAAAGGAAAAAAGGGGGAAAAAAGAGTGGTGGTGTGTAGAGTTGCGTGTGTAGAGTTGCACACACCTTGGTTGACCAACATCTCCAGTCCGGGAATAACCTTCCATTGGAACTTATGGAAGAAGACTACGAGGCAGAAGCAGAAGAACCTATAAGAAGCAGACCGTCACGTGGGAGCAGGCCCAGCCGAGAGGTCAAAAAGAGACAGCTCTCGTTCTACGATGAAGACGATCTCTTGGATAGCGAGGACGAACCGCCCAAAAAAAGCAGGCGAAGGCCAAGCCTAAGCAACCTTAAAAAGTCTGTTTCGGTCAAACTCATGATCCCCAAGAGGTCTGTGTTGCGCTTTAACCCTTGGTTAGTTCATAAGCTGGAAGTATTACGAAATTGGTTTCTAACACTCTAGTCACCGTGGCACTTCAGTGCCACGTCAGTTATCTGTATTCTGGAATGTCTGTAAACTAATACTAGGAAATGGCTATTTCCTCTCCTTAACTGATCTGTTTCCATATCCCTTTTACCAAAAGAAGCGACTTTGTCGTCGCTTCTTATATAGTTCCCTCCGCCAGGGAGCCCGTGGGCACAAATGGCCCAAGTGTGTCGTCACGACGACACACATCTCCTGATAACTTTCCGTAACTATGTCAAAGATGTCCTCATCTGGACAAAGATGTCCTCATCTGGACAAACTACATGTGCATTCCATGCCCATGCAAAAACGTGCAGGAGTCGCAAGGCGCTCACGTTTAACAGTCTGCTCACTACTGTGTGTCCTGTATATAGTAACCCATGGCCTCCCATCATCTCTATCTCTCTATATCTAAATCTAAATTTATTTCTACACCGAAAGAGGGATATAAAAATAGCAGCAAGTTTTTTTCGATTAGACAAATCTCCAGGAATCCCTTTGAGACATATAGTCCGTCCTTTCTGGTCAGACATTTGGACATCATTTGAAAAGAATTTCTTGTTTGGCTGATTTTTAAACACTCCAAGTTGGTCTCGTGACCGTTCCATCATAATACTCTGGTATAGACTACCCTTTGAGTATGCAAGGTATTACTGTGGAAACGACTCTTTCTAATTTATACCAAAAAAAAATGAATATTTTATATGACTATGTCATTCCCAGTTTATGAATGTATTTTTAAGTAACCACTGATTCAAATACATATGGATATATCATAGCTATCACAAAGTCTAAGATCTTGATAGCTCTAGCTCCTCGAAATCTAGCATTAAAGTACTCGTTCTATTAAATTAATGAGCCCAAGATTAATATTAATAAGTCTTGATGTTATGGCTTTTGAACTGTATGATAAAGTCTCTAGAATACTAAAACTGGTACCATGCTGTTACACTCACTGATATTCTTTCTACTATTGGTGCTGATATTTGTATACGGTATTACACCTTAGAGAGATTTCTCTAAAGGTTTTCTAACTGGGTGAACCTGTTTGTTCTTGTATACTTTCTAGCCGAACGGGGAGCCCGAAGGGTTATCCGTTCGGCTAGTTCGGGGCTTCCTGCATATAGTTTGAATGTCTCGGAAAACTCCTTTCAGGAATCCTTTATGGAATCCTTTTAAAAATTCCTAATGGAGCGTGCCATTCACATGACATTCATCATTTGGGTTGAAATTAGGATCCAGAGCCACGAAGTCTCAATATTAGGTCCTCCAGAGCCACGAAGTACTGCATACTAGTGCTCATAAATAAAGTCCTAAGAAAAGGTGATGCGGTTTTAAACCGCCTCTTCGTCAACCCCCAATTCTCAATTCCCAATTCCCGATTCGTAATTTCAATCTTATTTTCTTGGTTTTCATTTAATTCTGTTTATTCCAAATTCCATGTTTTTTTGTTTTTTTTTATTTTCTGTTTTCAATTTACTGGGCCATTTTTGGTGGTGTACACTTTTCCCCAGATTCTGTCTGATTTTTCAGTACCGCGAAGAAGTGCGAAGAAAGGCGAGAACCTTGAAAAAACTGCGAAGAAGTGCGAAAAACTGCGAGAAAATTGGAAATACTACGAACTAAACTCTGATTTCTTCTCACGTCAATTTTAATTTTATTTCATTTGACCGTTTCCTGCACATTAGCAACTTACTATACACTACAAATCGGTAGACCCACGCACGGGGTTTTTCAGTGCTTTTTTTTGAATTAAATTTTTCGTAGAAGTGTGGAGTGTGGCGGGTTCTTTTAGTGGAGGAGGTGGCCAATGCGCGCGAGGTTCGGGTGCACTTGAGTCCGGGAGTGCGCTCGAGACCCTGTCGTTGACTGGGGTCAGTGAACCACCCTTCGGAATAAGTATCAATAAAAACTAATAGAAAATTTGGAATCTCCGGGTTTGGTTTAGTGGATGGGTCAATTTTGAGCCTTTAATTTGAACTGTACATGGTTTTAGATGTACATGTGTTTCGCGCACGTGACTAGCCCAATTTCCTAACGAATCCACCCACCTTTACCTTCTTCTTGAATCAAATCAGTTCGTTAAACCATTTGAGTCGCTAGCAACCCAATCACATTAGAACATAACACAGAATACCGTGAAATAGCGTTGAACACCTCTAAATCATGGAAATCTTACTGTGGTAGACTAGAAAATCAGATCATCGTAGCCAATATCTAACCGAAATAGTAAATACTTAAACCAGACCATTGAAAAGTACTGGTAAAGTACGGAATCAGGACGAAACTACTTTGTCCTGCATATAACATATTCAGTCCTACAAAGCAAATAAGAAAGGTGTTAACATAGCATGCTACATAAAAGTCTAATATTAGATCAATTGATTGACTCAATCGGTGATTTTAGTCTGTAGCTTTCCTGAACTGTCTGCTATATGCAGTACCTGTAGTCTGAAGTGATAAAATCTACCCTTAATTTCTAGTAAATGGCCCCAATGTGTAATTTAAAGTGGTTGGACCTTCATAATCAAATCAATGGCTTGATTTTGACCTTTGGTGGTGAACTATTTGTTAAACGTGAGCGCCTTGCGACTCCTGCACGTTTTTGCATGGGCATGGAATGCCCATGTAGTCGTTTTACA
>NKZZ01001601.1:25543-70739 GCA_002370815.1 Metschnikowia hamakuensis | reverse complement strand
AGCAGTAAAAAGCGATTAAATATGGACAATTCTTGGCTGAGAGAGAATTTAGACAAATTAGACAAATTAGACAAATTAGACAAATTAGACAAATTGGACATATTAGACAGAACCTGTATATACTATCGAGACACCTCCGATACTCTTCACACAAATATATTTTTCTTGTTTCAGGATTGTTTCATGATTTTTGTATTCCATTAATTCAGTTTCAAAAAAGCCAGGATTCTAGACTTTTCTAGCAAGAGATCTCCTAGGAATGGTTTTTTGAATAGAAATAAAGACAAGAATGAGAGCGTATGACCGAATAAGTAGAAAAATTGGGATTAAAAAAAAAAAAAAAATACGTTAAGTTTTGGACAAGAAATATTTTGAAATTTTACACTATTGGACATTTAAAACTGCATAAAAAGTAGTGCATAAAAAGTAGTTCTGGGGCCTCAGGAGCAGTGTCTTTTGCAGCAGTTAACGTTGAATGAATACTTCAATTGTGGAGTGCATATAAGCGCGCGCGCGTCTTAAAAGACTCGAAAAAAAGTGTCATAAAAAACTAACCTTGACTCTACTTGTTACTGCAAATAGCGGCCTTTTTCCGTCTATTCAATAGACAATTTTATACAGTCTATACGATTTGCTGCAAAACCACGGTGTTCTTCATACCGAAAAAATTCCCGAGTTTTTGGGTGTTTATACACCAAATACAAGATCCTGTGCTTCTCAAGACTACACAATGGTTTGAGCCTGGTTTTTCATGACTGCACCCGTAAAAATGACTGGATATTCTCATAAAACCGTCTCTCTATCTCAAACAAGTGCTTCTAAGCGGTGGAACAATTTTGAGAAATCAGGGACATAAATGTCCATTACTCGAAGGTTTAAGAGACAAATTCTCTTCTCATTGGTGCCCAACGGCCGAGATTTTCACCCATTTTCCTATGAACAACAAAATAGTGAGTTTCATTGAATCAAATATAAAATTTATATCCATATCCAGTTTTCACTGCTCGGACTACTTTCTACCTGCAATCAAGAGAATTGCCGTGCCGGGACATATACTCACCGAGTCAGATATCTTGAGAACTAGGAAGAAGACGTCTGGTTTTTTCGATTTCAAGTTCCAAACGGGTGGGTCTAATGTCCACTTTTTTGATGTGGGCGAACATGTGGATTTGGGTGAACATGTGGATGTTGGTGGTCAAAGATCAAAGAGAAAAAAGTGGATCCATGGCTTTGACAGTGTCACTCTTATTATTTTCGGCGTGGCCTTGTCCGAATAAGATCAACTTTTACTAGACGAAAATGCCCCGAAAATGTTGGAGAAGTCCTTGGCCTTGTTGGATTCAGTGGTGAGCTAATGGACTGGTTGGAGAAGGTAAAGAGATTCTTGACTTCCCAAGATCTTCCCCAAACACTATACACTTTGTGACAAATTGGGTTTTGCTTTTTTTAGACAGAAGGACAGAAAGGGACAGAAATGGACAGAAATGGACAGAAAAACCTTCCTGTTTTTCTCTCTATGCGAGAAGAAGATCCTGGGAAAATGGGTATTCCCTGTAATTTTCAATTTGACTCGATGAATCCTTAGAATTGAGTCTCTGTGCAGTCATTTGTTTCCAAAGACGTGCACAATTTATTTTTGGGTGATCTCGGGAAAAGAAACTCTGAAAAACATTGGAGATCTCAGTTGAAGAGTATTAATTAAGATAGTCATCTGTGGATTTCCTTTCCATACCGGTCGTCCCGTTTCCAAGCAATTCTTTTACGGTCCATAAACAAAAAAGCTTTGGTGCTTTAATACCTATAATCAGGACAAATTTTCATTCAAGGTGACAAGCTTGGTGTCGAACAGGAAACGTGATTGATGTTTGCCAAAGGGTCTTTTTTGGGTGCGAAATTGGACTGCAGATATCCCCCGTGGACGGTGCGCATTTTTGCAGCCAAAGCCTTCGTTCCAAACACTAGATTATGAGCCCCGTTTTTTTTTTGGTTCTTCCATAGTGTTAACTTGGAACTTACTAGATGATATTTAAAAGAGACAGCCTCTTATTATCAAGTACACGACTGCATTTGTGGTGGTGATGGAAATGTCTCGGAAGATTCATGGCAGAATGATCGGAAAAAAAGGGTGACAAAGGATTGAGGAATGAGGAATTTGATTTTGGACCTGGGATTCGATATCCCTTTTGTTCTATCAATCTTTCATTCAATAATCCATTTTTCAAGGCTATTTCTTTTGCGTGGAGTGCTCGATCGGTTGTTCCTTTGACAGTCCGTGGCCATGGCTACATGCAAGCCGCGTAGCAAGACCTGCACACGGCACGTGGTGCCACATTCGCGTCTCAACTCCACCTCTCAACCACCTCATTAATCATGTAATCCTCGAGCCATTGAGTCCAGAGACTTTATTTTTGAGCCATTAATTAGTCCTCAGTCATTGGAGTGACCTTACTATTTCCTATCACTTCAAATACAAAAAAAAACGTTTACATTGAACCTTAGAATCCATCATAACTGACTTCTTTAATGGTCCTTCTGCTCCATTAGAATTGGCCCCATGATTGAGATAACTAAACCAAAACAAAGCTCTTGACTCTGAAAATATGCGTATTGAAACCACCTGGGTTGTAGTCAGTATTTCCAAAGAAAAGAGTAAAAAAATCGGGTGTTTTCATAGAAACAATGACCCTGAGCCCCCCAGGGTCGCTAATACTTACACCTTAGTTCTTACTTTATGTCTTTTTTAAACAGGCCTTAACAATACCGTCGAAAATCAGCTGACTGGCTCTTTTGTTGCTTTGCAGGGCGAATAGTCCAGACATCTTTTTCTGTTTGTCTCCAGTGGTCCCAACACCCAAGCACAACACTTGAAATTAAATTTGTGGGTTCCCTGGTTTGCCTAACAGCGTAACTAACCACTGCCCTTTTTTAAAATTGTTCTAAATCCGGATTCCTCCCCTTGATGTGGTTGAAGATGATAATGTGTCGCTGTGTGCAGGATGCGTGTATAGCTCAGTACATGATCAGTGTCTCCAGGCATTGTTCCCTTCCCCATGGCGTGATACCAAGGGAAGTGTAGGTTATAAGAAAGGGGTCAGTCCTTACTAGAGCAGCAGCAATCACCATGAAAACCACTCCATTTGTTCTTGCACTTCTGGCCATTACTATGGCCTGGGCCAACGCTAATGCCCACCCATTGGTGCTTTTCGCCAAAATCAATAAATTCCTTATCCCGCTATCTATCGTGCGTTCCAACGTTTTCTACGATCATTTGGGTTTTGGAAGAAAATTACATGAGACTGCAGAGTTCACCGTCCAGGATACGTTTGCTCATACGCCCCAAGCCAGTTTCCATAATCTGGTGGGGTTTCTAGACGAAAACTTCAGTTTTGGAACGAGAGGCCACCCCATGTCGTTGAAATTGCATAAAACTGGAAAAATCATGTATCAGAGGTTTTATTCGTGCCACAGCAAGCACCTGAATATCATAACCACAAATGATGCTGGCACTTGTCTCGAGGTGGAGGTGTACCTTTTGCCCTATGACCGAGAATATGGGACTGCAATGGTTCCTGAAGATGAATACGATGCTGATCAATGGATCAACTCGTTATCACTTTCATTCCCGGAACCACTTGCGTTTTACGCCGAAGTGGAAGGCACGTTGAAGCCCCTCTCCTATGTGCAGGACGACACTATATCAGTGTTAGGATATGGAGATATTGATCAGGAGCCCGTGCAATTTATTTTCCAGCACAATTATGCCTTCAGTAGCCGATTGACCAGTCCTGGGTTCATCTCTCTTGACTATTGCAAGTTCGGGTTCGGTGAAGACGTCGCACCTAGTCTCTTGGATGTGCATAGTGACACAGGAGAGCTCCAAGGCCGGTTTTTTTCATGTACTGATCTGGAAAACTTGCACTGGATTCTGATGAGTCCATTTATAAGATACCATAATTGTTTCCCCGTCCGGATCTTCCTCTTACCAAGCCACAGTCCCGCCGTTTCTTCCATTAAGTCCTTGGGGTTCTTTGTAAAGGCTAAAGGAGAATTCAAACCACTTTCTTCTACGATTCGAGACGTTGAAAAAGGGCTTTTGAATGTTTTATTCTATGGAAACCCGTCTCTTGATGTGGCCGAGTTTACTATGGAGCACAGCAAAGTGATGAATTTCGACACGTTCGACTCGGGGCCCGTGGGCTTTTATAATGGTGGAGTGGCTTTTGCCCGGTTTCTTAATGCGACCAATTTTGTCTTTGATGAGAATAGAATGGTCACAAACATTCAGTTTTACTCCTGCAGATTTATCGAAGACAATACGAACTTGATCCGCGTTGGTGACGATTGTAAGCACCACGACGGATGCTTTCCCGTGGAGCTATACCTTTGGAATTTCGACAGATACACCAAGGCTCCTGTGACACCTGATGGCTTTAATTTCAGGGAAATTTGAGGTGGTCCGACGAGAGAAAGGGTCTGTTGAGGTGTTTTTGGGAGCATCACCATAAGATATTTTTTAGTATGTGTATTATGAAAAAAAGAAAATTGGGTAATAATGTAGATTAGGTCCTTGGGGCCATGATGAGGTGACTGGATTTCCTAAATTCTTGTCTGGGTAGTGGGAAATCCGCAGAAATCTTCCACGTAATAGTGTATTCCGTCTGTCCAGAGCACGTGAGTGGTGGTCATTCAAAGTACCTTTCCTTTTAAACAAATTTTAATTAGCAAAACTATGTAAAAAAATATATAGATTTTGTTCGTGGAGACGGACGGAATTGGGCTCATGTTATGGTATGTCAAATAGAAATAGAGGTGTATACAGATTTTTTGCCGAAAGGTGCGTGAAAGACTGCATATGGCGGTGTCTGACCAATTCATTATAACTTCACCCCCGCCTTTGTTACGAGAGTCACTATAAAAGTCACGCATTCTTTACTTGAATATGTCTAAATTCCAACAAAAAGTCGTCACGTTTTGTAAAAAAATAGAAAACTGACGGCTAGAGAATGAGGACAAGACGCGATGGTATTTTTCTATGGAAGTATTCCAGTTCAATGAGAGCAAAAGTTCATTTTCAAGTTTAGAGATAACCTCTTTTTGGTCAATAAAATGAATATAAATGGGCTGGAAAGTGGTTATGAGTGTTACTTTGAAACTCCCCAAACTTTAGGCCCAGACACTTGATCAGACATTATTGTCCTGCAGATAAAACCCCGTGAGACGCGCGATCGAAGAAAAAGTGGGTCATTTCCCAGCCAATCCTCTCTATCAACCAAAACAACAGACTCTATTCAAACGCTAAATTTCTTATTGATAAGACATCATTTCTTAATTACACAGGACTGCAATTGATACATTTAGGAGTCTGAAATGATATAATTTTAGTAACCTACAGAAGGTTTTTCAGTATGGTTGGTACCATCATCGATTCAAACGCACAGCACAACAACTCATGGTTTCCAGGCTAGTCAAAATTGAGCGAAAAAAAGGAAAGGTCGAGACATTTCTTGAAAAAATTTCTGAATTTCTTGCATTTTTTGATCGTGCCAGGATCTACACATCACTGTATGAAGACTGAAACCAACACTAAATGGAAGAGTGGATATTCAGAGAACATTAAAGTTCCAAAGATAATTTTCCTGATCTTGAAAGTGCTTTAAATAAGTCTGGAAAAATGACTATAACCAGGTTTTCTTTTTATTCCAAGTAAACCGAGACATTGGTGCCTCTTTCGGCCAGTTATTTTGGAAAGAAGGATTCTACCACAGGCTTCTTGACTTATTCTGCTTTTTTTTTTACAAGCTGGGTTCACTTTTAAGACAATTTTGCTTCTTTCAAAATATCGTTTCCAGGAATGGTTGGTTTGGCCTACAGGGCACTTACTGTGAGGCCCAAGATCGCAAAAGTTCCTTTATATCTCGACAAAACCAACGGAAAGGTGGTCACTACTATTTTTCAGTTGTGTGATGTTTTTGGGACTTCAGTGCGTCTTTTTTGGGTAGAAAAAACACCGATTTCCACCGAGAATAGTTACAATGTGGAAATTAAGCTTCGGCCTTGGGATAAATTCGCTGGAACCTGCATAAGAACGACGCATTGAAGCTTTTGACTGAGGCTGAATGAACATTTAATGCAGAATTGAATTTAAATGAATTTTAATGGAATCTCAATGAAGTGAAATCCAGAAAGAAATCCAGAAAGAAATCCGGAAAGAAATCCATAACAAATCCAGTGACAAATCCAGTGACAAATCCAGAGACAAAACTCCATAGGAAATGGTCTTGCATCTTAAAAAAGCACTAAAAAATCTTTATTGGCTTTTTTTCTTGGACTACGAGACCCAAAAATCTTTCGCTGGCATCAAATTTATATTCGACATGAACCCGATCGTAGTGTTTTCTCATGGAAAAGGCCCCCATTTTTCTCTCGAGGTTACTCTTGAAGATAAAAATCACGTGGTCACTAGATTCAAAATTTTGAGCTCGTGAACGTGGGTGTTTAAAATTAGAGACTTTTTTTTTGCACCAATTTAACGTGTTTTTCAATGAACTCTCCAAAAAAACGTTAGATGTTTCTGCCTTCGCGCACGTGAGCGAGGCTCATTTTTGGATTGAACTCTGAGACTTCACACTTTTTTTTTTTTTTTTTTTTTTTTTTTTTTTTTTTTTTTTTTTTTGAAAGTGGTTTTAAAAAATGGATTTGGAACAAATTGGGGTTTTGAATATCGCAGATTTCGGCTATTACAATGGTTTAGATTGTTTTGGGGGGAAAAAGAAAACCTGATTTTTGGCAAGTTGGTAGAAAGGCGCGGCACGTGACGTTTGGGGGGCTCTGAGACACTGAAATGGGCACTTTTTGGTACGATTTTAGGCTTGTTGAAACGAGCAAAAATTCAGAATTCCAACTCCTTTCCAATTGGTTTTTTTTAAATTGGCTTTTTTGAAGGCTAAAGTGCGCAATGAACGGTTTTGGGAAATCCACCTCTTCCCTTTCAAGACTCTCTGGGTGTAAAGAAAAGAACGTGATTATCCTGTGCAGATTAAAAAAGACGAGCAGAAAATGTCTGAAAGTGGCCCGAGGATAAGACAAAAAAAGACAGAAAAAGACGAAAAAGACAAAAAAGACAAAAAAGACAGAAAAAGACGAAAAAGACAAAAAAGACGAAAAAGACAAAAAAGACAAAAAAGACAGAAAAAGACAAAAAAGACAAAAGACATCAATGAGTACGCACCGAAGACCTTCCAGTCAAAATCGTGTGATTCGAGATTCTATTTTTTTTGTGGTGAGATTACGGCAATGGTGCATCTGCTTCACTTCATTCAAGAGTTTTTGATTTTTAAAAGTCTCTGGCTCAGCTGTTTGTGGGAGGTTTTATACTTTTCCGGTCGGAGGTCCTGCATATACCCAGTGCATTTCTCAATATTATTCAAGACTGTACGGCACTACACCAGAGTACTATGTCTTCAGTCACTAGTACCGTATCAGGTTAATGTTGATTTATACTACTATATATTTACACACGAATTATCACATTATACAGTACAATTTGTAGCGATTTACTGGACTTTCTGCCATCTCCAGTGTATACTCTACAATCACAAGATTTCAAAATTGCATATATTTATCCACTATTCGTTAGTAAGTACTTTAAGCAGTAGGAAAAAGTCATCAGAGCGGAAAAGAGGAGAAATGCTTGGAGAATGGAGTAAAAATGGTAAATGGCCGATTTTTCTGGATTTAATGGGCCCAAATAACCAAATACTCCGGACAAAAAAAAGAAAATTCCCAGAAATAATAGTCCGGATGTATTCCTCTGGAAACAATTAAGCATTTCTGAAAAAACTTTAAAATTGTAGCACTGTATTTGGAGGCTATTCGACGTGACCACTGATCAGTATGCACTACGTCATCTACTGCACTGGAATACGACACTTCTGGCACCACTTTTTCAAATAAAAAAAATGACTTTTGAAACCGATCCTACCTTATTGTCATAAACCAATTGAATGGATCCAAAATTGTTTGCATGGTCGGATCTTATTGATATGATTTTAAGTGGCCTTGTATGCAGGTCCACACACTCCCGCAGGTCTCACACTCCCGCAGGTCTCACGCACAGTTTTTCTACGTTCAAATGAGTTTCTGTGAGTTTCTGTGAGTTTCTGTTCCATTCCATTTTTAAGGTAAATATCCTTTGGTTGAAATTAGCAGAAAGTGCATGCTGCTTTTTCCATTTCTTTTTAAATCTGGAATTACTTGTGACTGTTTGAGTGAGTTTATATGGTCATGTAACTTTACGTCCATGAAAAAAAAAAAACGTGAGAGCCTTGTGCATTTTTCAATGAAAAATGATCAAGAAAAAATAAAAGTAATGACTTCTGATAAAGAGTCTTTGAGTCGGGCGGAAAAACGGTGAATCAACGGTGAATCAACGGTGCCTGCATACGCGGAACCATGGCCACCGTCAGCTGCCAATCATACATTTTTTCTTTTGGCTGTGGTGTTTATTTACTCTTTCATCGTGATTAATTTTACACTAATTCATTGTTCTAAACGTGGGCTAAACCTCCCTGAAACAGCCCAAACGGTCCGGAAAAAAGGTCAAAGATTCCTGTTTTTTCCAGTAATGACACTTGGTGGACATGCGTGATCAAGGCCAGTTTCCAAATTTGTTACAGAGTCATTGCCATAATGTTTGATTAGTTTAAGTAGCTTTAAAGCCTTATAAACACGCCATTTTATTTCTTCTAACAGTAACAGAATGCTCATGAAAACCCCCCAGATACTTCTAATTTTCTTTGTTGCTTCCGCTTGGGCCAAGTTGCCGTGGGTCTTTTTCGTCAGGCTCAACGGCACTTTTTTGCCTCTCACCGAACTTTATCTTGGAGAACGGTTCGGCAATTTGAGCGTGTTGGCCTATGGAGATCCTTTGGGGAGCCCAGTTGAGTTCAACTTTGAAAGCAAACAGATTTATACTAAAAGAGACGGGATCAACCTTTATGCAAGACTCGCCGGCGGAGACTTGGTGTTTGGGCCAGGAGTTCCTCAGACCACCTTAAAATTCAATCTAAGTTGGAAACTCCGGGCAAGCCCTTTTTACTCGTGTGAAATGGTGGGAGGCCCAGGCCGTGCGATCATGCGCTTGGCTCTGGCCAAGAAGGTCAGTTACTGTTTCAAGGTCGACGTGTATTTTTTGCCGTACGATACCAAAACAAAGTCCAGTCTACGCCCGGTTACACCTTCCTTACTTGGCCGACCAGTCCGTGGCAATGATGCTGTTCTGGGTCTGGTAGAACTGGAAGAGCCCGGAGATTCAAACTGTAAGAAGGCAAATGTGCGTGACGAGCTGGACGTATGATTTGCATTCACTATGGTGGGTCACGTGGATTTTTCTTCAATGGGAAACTGGCATAGAGTCATGCTGTGGCCATCATCATCGGGTCATGTGTACCGTCGTTGGCTTGAAATGGTGAGATCACTCTTTAAGATTTTAACGAGACAAACTTGTCCAGAGCCATACTTTTCTGTAAATTTTTTGAAGTCAACACAGACACTGGTTTATTGAGAGCTGACGGATTTTTAGTTACTGATTTTTTTTGTTTTGACAAAAAATGGGTGTGTATGGATCAAAGCATGATCACTATTCTTTGGTTTTGTTCGCGCAATAGATGCCATGTGCCTTGGTCAGGCGTAGAGCCCAGCTATGGAAGTAAAAATTGATTTCGGGTATTGTAAGCATTTTCTGGTCCACTCTTTATATTCTTCTCACTTGGTTTTGCAAGTGAACGAAATTTAGACTGTTCCGGCTCGATTTGGTGCATGTCAGTACCTTTTTTTTGTCTTACTGGGTGAAAATTTCCCAGTGGTTTTCTGTTAAGCCGAATAAGAGTCATTCAGCAAAACTTTTGCTGGCGGAATTTGGGCCAAAGCCGTTTTTGCCACAGATTTCAATTTGTCTCGGAAGATCTGTGAGGAATTCTCGTAGATTTGCCCATTCTAAACTTCTGAAGGTGCCGTAAATCTTGGAAAAGCTTAAATACATGACCAAAATCAATTAAAGTACCACCCTAGATTTCTACAGGACTAAAAAATTACCTGACTGGTCATGGGATGGTGAAGAAACGCACCTAGTTGCTTGGTCCTGCACACAGTAGACGAGATCTGTCCAGAACTTCATGTTAATGAATTTCTTATTTTTCGTGCCTAAAGATGATTTCAGACAAAATTATAATACAAACCTCCATTTGAACTTCGGAAAGCTTATCGTGATTCCAAAAGTACCATTAAGTATAGTCCTGCATACAGGTGTTGCTACTGGTTTCGGCACGGACAATCATTCCCCAACCTATTTTTATAAGTAGTGAAGAAAGTGTTGGTAAGAATAAAACCAAACTATAAATGTGGTCTGCCCAACAAACTAGGGTAAAATTTGTCTGCACAATAAAGTGCTGTTTCTGGAAAGCTTATAGAAAAACTATGGCCTTGGAGGACCCCGGAGCCCCAGAAAATTCAGAACCAGCCCATTTCTGCACTTGATTAGTAGGTTCGTGAGCTAAAAAATCGCTTATCAAACTTAAAGTTCTTCCACTTTTTCTTCAGCTATATCTCGCACATACTTTGTCCCACAAACGTCCTTTTTTAACACACTAAATAGCTTCAAAAATGACCATTACTGAGTCCCAAGTGACTCTAGAAACTCACCATTTTGGAGTAAGAAAAGGGCTAGGAAAGTAAAGGAAACAAGAAGCGTAAATTCAAAAAAAAAAACATTCTGGAAGTATGGTGGGAGCGTGTCAATATATACATATATATATATGTGTGTGTGTGTGCCACTATTAACTTTTTCAATTTGGTCTCCCTTAAAATACGCAAGTCAGTAATCTTTGGAATTTTTGAGTTATTAGCCAAAATGTCATTTCTTGAAGTTCAGTGAGCGAGTTTTGGAGGGTGCACTTTTCTTTGTTGTTGAAACGTACCATTGATGTCTGCCTAAAACACCGTCAAGGTCAGCACAGGTGGGTCAAAGGCCACGATCAAATAATGGAGTTCGTATTCTAGAGGCCTTGGTAAATCCGGTATATAAAACAAAAATTAAGTCTGTTCTATATAAGTCAAAACTGTACCTGAATAATGTGGCTTCTTGGCTTCATACTTATACCTGTGATGTGTTTCCTGGTACAGGAAGACGTGCAGCCCGGCGCGCACCGCGCTTTGAAAGAAGAAATAAGGTTCCGAAGCAATAAGTAGCCGTTTAGTTGGAACCAGCTCTTTTATGTTTAAATGTGTATTTAAATATCTAATTTATGCCTTACCATGTAAATTTAAAAAGACATTTTTCTTTTCTAGAACCTTTTTACTAGACTGTGTTCTCTAATTTGCCCGAGAACCAGGTTTGATGGCGTTATAAATGTCCTCGTGACTGATAAATCTAAGCCTTAAAGTGGCTAATAACTGATGTTAATTTCTAACTTTTTTTCCACATCTTTTTGCTGTATTTTCTCATGTTTGTATCAGCAGTTAGAGGAGTTCTGATGAAGCCAGGGTTTGAATGGGAATTGTTCAGAACCGACTGGTGTTTTTGTGAAAAGAGTTGTATTTGAAGAACAAATTTTTTAGTAATGGACTTTAAAGATAAACTCTGACAATTCTAAGTGAGTGAATAAACGGGTTCTAAAGAGATACGAACGGTTCATGAGTTTAAAGTGACTGTTGGTCATTCGCGATCATGCCGCAGGCGCCAGGTGCAGGATAACAAAGAAAGACCGTGCACTTATAGATCAATCCAACAGAGATCAGCCAATAAACTCGGTTTTGTGTAAGCGTGATAGTGATTTTGCGTTTGAGGATTTTCAATAGCACTCGAAAAAAAAAAAAAAAAAAAAAAAAAAAAAAAAAGAAACCCTACCTTTAGTAGAGGAGCAGAAACCAAGTCTAAAGACCTTTTTATGTCTCCTCGCCTTAAATGGCTACACCAAAGCAGCAGCCACGAGAGCCAGCATAAAAAAACTGTTTTTGCAAGATTTTGTGTCTAAAAAAAAAAGTAGAAAAAAAATAAGAAAAAAAAAAGTTTATTAGTGTGAGTCGCACATTATTGGGTGTCATAACCACCTTAAAAATAGAGTGCGCACCCTATGACCTAAACCCGGAACAGCAGATCTAGCACCCCAAAAAATTATATACATATATATATATTCGTATATAGGGTCCCTGCATACGGTAAGTAACCATATCTCTCTATATTCTCCACTTTATTAATTCCAAAGACAATGTGAAAGTCTGGGATTGGGGTTCCATGGGTAGAATGTTTTTCTCTCAAGGCGTATATATATATTTTACGTTTTCTTTGCTCCAGAAAAGAAAAAAAAAGGGAAAATAAAAAAAAAAAGAAAGGAAAATAAAAAAAAAGCCAAATATGAGAATTTCCCACTTTTTAGCTCCCTTAGCCGTCTCCCTTACCGTCGTAACCGCAAAAAAGCCCCCAAAATTCCCATGGGTTTTCTTTGCAGATATCAATGGAGTACTTGAGCCTCTTTCCGGAACGTTTCTCGGCCGTCGCTTCTCCAATACCACCATGTTGACTTATAGACATCGAACGGTGGAGCCTATCCAATTTACCTATAATGATGACATTGCTTATGCCAATCTAAAGGGCGAGAGGCAGTACGTGGGGTATTACCAAGACGACTTTGTGCTTGGGGCCGTAGTTATACCTCAATCCTTGAAATTGGATAACTCAAGCCGGGTCCGCTCTTCGCCATTATACATGTGTACATCAATTGGAGGAGGCTATTTTCTGATGGGTTTGCATGGACGTCGAGTTAGGGACTTTAATTATTGTTACATGGTGGACGTATATTTTTTTCCATATGATCGAACCACCCAGTCTCCCGTAATCGATGCTTCTATAATTCGACCTCACCGAACCTCGCTTCAGATTCCCGAAGCTGATGATGCATGTAATGTTCGATACTCTGGGCAATTCGGCGACTTTTTTGCTGCCTCCAGAACGGATTGTTTTAGCCACACCAATGGCGAGTCTCCAAGGGGGGAAACAGGCGGTGACGAGCCTTCCTATGGGTTGTTCTAGCCGAATTAGTCAGTAATGATTGGTATTATACTCTTCTCACGTGCTTCCACTGTGTGTTTTTTTTTTTTTTTTTTTTTTTTTTGATTTCCCACAATGCCTTAAGAGCTTCAAATGAATCATTGTTATATAGAGACATTGAATACATGACCATACCTCCATAGACATTATATTTTAGTGCCACGTATGGTTCATATTCCGCTAAAATGCATACGGTGAAAAAAAAAAAAAAGAAACAATTGTATAAACATAGCTGAGTTCCTTTCCCGATTTTTTTCTTCATCGTCATGTTTTCAACCCATTTCCTCGTCGTACTCCTGGTCATAACTACATCTTCGGCGCAGTTACCGTGGGTATTTTTCGCCAAATTCAACGATACCTTTGTCCCGCTCTGCGGAAGTAGACTTGGAGGCGATTTAGATAATCTCAGCATGTTTCTTTATAATGATCCACGGAGAACTCCTACGTTGTTCACGTATAGGGACAAGCATGTGTTTACGATGTACGAACCCGAAAGAATGTTTGCGGGATTTCATGATGGTGAGTTGGTGTACGGGTCTTCGGTTTCCAGCGGTGAGTTAAAGTTGGATCGGAAATGGAGGCTTCAAAACGGCCCTTTCTACTCTTGCCAATTTGACCCCGGCCGAGCTCGTGCAATCATACATTTGATGTTGGCCAAGTGGGCATCTTTTTGTTCCGAGGTGGAGATCTACTTTGCACCTTATGACCCGGAAAGGGGGTCCGTGCATTTCCCAATCTCTCCTTGTCGCTTGGACGGAACGACTCCGGAGAGAGATGAGCTTCCTCTGCGGAATCTTAAGGGTCCTTGTGTGTTCATATATTCCGGTATATATGCACGGGAGGACTTTGCGTCTTTTTTGAAAACTTATGATGGTGAATGTGATATCTACATCAATGGAAGGCTTTCGTATGAGTGGTGAACAATACACTGTTTCCGGCTGCACTTGGGTCACGTGACCAGCCTCTGGCATACAAGTTCCCCCCTTATTTTTCACTAGGATCCACAATCCATTATTTTGTCCCTGGGAACTGCTGAATTAAGTAATTGCCGCCGACTGATTCTTTATTAATATGTAGGACATGGCTTTAAAAAGTCAGGCTAAATCTCCATGAAAAATGGTCACTTTCTTTTGATTAACGCACCTTTGTTTTTTCTTCCCACGGCCTCCAGATTTTTTATTTTCATAATTAGGTTTCCTTTTTTCTTTTTTATTAATTGTCTTTTCTTGTTCGTTTTTATTTCAACAAATAAAGACGTGGCCGTTTTAATTTTAAAACCAGACTGGACCATAGGAAGAAACCTGCATACTGGGACCACCCACAATTTCTAGCCAGCCGTGAAATTTTCAAGGAGACGTTTCTACTTAAAATTAAAATTTAATTATCTACATTTCTCGCTCTTTTTCGAGATCGAGAAATGCTCTTTTTCGTAAATCTAAGTGTCCAAGGAAGCTGTGTGTGCTTTTACCTTGACGCAGAAATACACGTTTCATTGTGCATACAAGAATTGAACTAGAGTTCTGGGTTTTTTGGACACGAAAGAAAACCAAGTTTGAACGTGACCATAAATTTCCAATAATATCTTTAAAGCCATGAAAGAGCTATTTTCGTGTTTATCAAGAATGGTTGTCTCAGTTACTCATTATGATATGGAGACCTACGGGGCTTAATGCGAGATGTGGTGGAAAAGTGCGGCGTGTGCATATAAACAAAAAAAGACTTACGCACCAAGTGTCTCGGCTGCAAACCATCACCAATACCCGTACCAACGAGCCAATTAGAAGTATAACCAGTTTATAATATTTTTTAGGTCTTTCAGTACTGCATACTTACATATAGTAGATATATTTAGCTTCGACGCATTTTATTAGTACAGCTCAACTGCTCGCTCACGTGTTTTACTCATAGAAGTAACACACAAAGTACTCAAAATACCTTCCTGACTGAGACGAAAAGTTCAAAATTGGCGTAGCTTTTTGAGAAAAACCGTTTTTTTTGTCTTTTTCGGCTGTTACATTGAGTGTAAGAAAAATCTATCTTGGGCAGTTTTTCCCTAAAAATACATTTCCATTGGTGATACTGATAAAGTGACTTTTTACATCTTCCAATCCACGGTTTGGCCACTACCGGAAAAGGCGGACTAAATTAAAATATGAGTTCACCAAGGGTTAAAAACACTGAAATTAGAAGAGTCTATGGTTATTTTGAGAAATGAATTTTGAGTCCGCCGAGCTTTAGCTTACCAAGTGAATGTGAACTTTAAACGGTAAATTTCCTCCAGGTCACGTGAGTGAGCTTTCGATCTTCTTTTTTTTTCATTTTTCCTCTTTTTTTTTCTTTTTCTTTTTTCCAAGGTCACGTGACCATAGAAACAGTCAATTACACCCAGATTCAAACCCTTTACTTGAAATTTCTACATATTCAGGAATTCAAGAAATCATCGAATCTTCAGGTGGTACTGCACAAAACATGCACGTCTTTCGCACCACATAAATTGCTCGCATTCCTCCACGATTCTTATTTGACAAGTACCCACATTTCCTTCTTCCTGATTTTTCAACAAAGACTCGCCCATGTCCCTAAAAAAGAAATTCTATTGCCCCCAAAAAGATTCTATTGCCCCAAAAAGCCCAATTAGGGGTTTGAAATAAAATATCAACATGTTGAAGAATTTTGAGGACATAAGCCAAAGACGCCACCTTTATTAGCTGCAATTACTGCCGCCGTCTATAGGTATGCAAACGTTACCGAGGAAGTTCAATGTCATACATCTCGGGAGCGAGAACAAAAACGCATATACACCAAAGCATTTGATTGGTTCACAGATCTGCATTTTTGAAACGACTGTGGCAAACACGTGACACTGACGAGTACAACCAAAGAGAAAAGTAGATGCCTATATAGAGGCCTCCTACCTTGTGTTGAAATGACAAGGCTAAGGTTGCAGGAAATGTGCATGGCCATTCTTCTCTTACAATCAAAGAATGGCATGTATGGTCTTCTCCATAAAAGACCGTTCATCAGTACGGATCATAAAATATCATGAAATCAGTTGATTTCATTTGCAATTGTCGTCATTGCCGTTAGCATTGGGTCGTGCAACATCCCAAAAAACCAATTTGGTTTTTTTGCAAAGGTCAATGACCCGCTTGAGCCGCTTCTCGGAGTCTATTCTGCTAAACGGCTTGAAAATATGTATCTGCCTTTTTATGAAGGACCATTGAGCTGTCCCAGTTGAGTCTAATTTTCAACAAGAGCTACGCTCATATCATCTGTCGGCAATATCTGGGGCAAGGTGAAGATACATTTTTGTTTTATGGCCGAAAAACCAAATCTGCAAAAAATCTCTTTCCTTTTTTCCATGACGGGTTCAGACAAATCTGTGCCTGAATTTGTGAGGCCATGCACCATTTGAACCTTGGGGACCCACGTGTGCGGGGTCAAGGCCAACTTTCTGGAAAGCAATAATGGAGTGTATCGCATTTACATCAACCCAAGGGGGACCTGACGCTGATCATGCTAACTTGGAGAGATTCCGGGCTGGGCGTGCGTATATTGTTTCGGCAGGGCAGTACCCATGGCGCCATATTTCAGAGATTGGAGCCCCAAATTGCCTCATTTGCTTGGAAACCTAGGTGGTTATTTGGACTTGCTGACGTGAGACGTATTGGCTGTGGTAACCACGCATACTCAGGCCACAATTGCGGAAGAATATTGTTTGGGACGAGTGCATTACTCTCTTATTGATGAACGAAGTGTCTCAACGTGGCCTCAAGTCATGTATAAAAGAATTCACTTGTTCTTTCATCAGCTAACACCATGAAGACGATCCTATACTTTCTCCCTTTCTTTTTCGCTGCTATCGCTTCAGCAAACTTGCCATGGGGGTTTTTTGCCCGGGTGAATGGTACGCTTGAACCTCTTTTTGGGGTTTTTCTTGGACAAGAAAATAACAATTTGAGCATCTTGGCTCATGGGCAACCTTCCATTGAACCGGAAGAGTTTAAATTACAGGATAATTTTGCTTTTACTACCGTTGGAAACTTGTGGATGTCGGTGGGCTTTGACGACGGTATGTTTGTCTTTGGACCTACAGTGCCTCTCACTTCATTGAGATTGGATAGAGACAAGAGACTTCACTCTCAGCTGCTCTACTCTTGCGAGTTACAGGGAGGTCCAGCTCGTGGCCTCATGTACGGCCCCGGAGTCGAATATGCTGATTATTGTTTCAAAGTGGAAGTCTACTTTTTGCCTTACGACAAAGAATTGAAGGCGGCGCTCGTGCCGGCCCGTCCTCTGCAACTATATGGAAAAAACCGGAAGTCATGCACTCTTCATTATATCGGCAAAAATATCCGTACCAAAGTGGCGGACGTTTTGAAAACCAATGACGAAGAGTGTGATATCTTCCTTAATGGCGATTATGTGCGTTTGGCTACGTGAAGAAGGTGACAGTGAAGTATATCCAAACTTTCTAAGGTGATGAATATCTTGTAGCTGTATATACTTTAGACTTTTGAGCTTGTATGTGTCAAGAGAAATTTGCACCAGACATACTCCCACATTAGCTTTGGCTCATATTACTTTGGGCTTTACTCCCATAGGTCAACCGTACTATATACAGGAGCCGTTGGAAGGGATAAATGAGCCTCACCAAGCAACATAGCAGATTTGTTAATGTGAAAAAGAAAAAAAAAAATAAAAAATAAAATAAAATCAGATGTTCAGAAGTCAAAATTTCCAAAATTTCCAAAATTTCCAAAATTGCCAAAATGACAATGTGGTGCGGGGCACGAAAGTATGGTCACGAACTCACTATTGTTCTGAGAATTGCGCGAAAAATCGAAATAGGCCTATATAAAAAAACTAAAAGATACGCTCTCTTGAGCCAAAAAAAAAAACACCATGCTTTTAATTCAATGGTTAGTTACCTTTTTTTTTTTTGTCGTTACTAATGCTTCGGAAAATTTTCCTTGGGTCTTTTGTGCAAAGGTCAATGACACGTATGTCCCACTTACAGGGATGTACCTTGGGCAACGGTTTAATGGCTTAAGCATTTTTGCATATGGAGGTGATTTGAAAATTGCTCCTGCAAAATTTACTTATGCACATAGAGCACTTTATACCGTGTACGGCCACCTTAGGAAATCGGTGGGGTTTTACGGGGACAATTTGGTGTTTGGCGAAGCAGTTCCTAGTGGGAAGTTCAATTTGGATCCAGACTGGAAAGTCCGTTCGGCGCCCTTATTTTCGTGTCAATTGTTGTCGGGCTCTGCACATGGGATTTTTGCCGAGCTTCGGGATCCGACGGTGAGTTATTGTTTTAAAGTGGATATCTACTTGTTTCAATATGACCGAGAAACGGAGAGACCTATCATTCCCGGTTTCACTCCGGAAGAATACGACCAGCTTGAGAATCCATGATTTCGTATACAATGGACGTGAAAAGAGATCTTCAGGAATGAGAAACTCGTGCATCATTACATCTTCATGTATTCAAGTGTATATCTGGAACTTGGTCGATCGTTTGTAGGACTTCAATTCTGTATATATGCTGATGTAGAAGTAACTGGAGTCAGAAATGTGCCATCAAAAGTACGTATGAAAAGCTCTTCTGGGTGCATATACAGGAATAACTTTAGCAGGAGTATCTGAATCACTGTGACGAAAAGTCTCAAGACTCAGCTTGTAAATCTAAAGTTATACCTGACCAATTGGGCTAAACCTTCTGAAACGAGATCAAAACGACCAGTTGCGTAGAGACCAATTGTGCAGAGACCAGTTGTGCAGAGACCAGTTGTGCAGAGACCAGTTGTGCAGGAAGTCTGGTCATGGATAACTATTGTTACAGCCTGGCATGATCTAAAATACCACTTATAAAATGAAAAAAAAAAAAAAACACCTTTAATAGAACCAAAATCACCATGAACCTCATCCACCATCTTGTTCCCTTTCTTGTCGTTGGTATAACTTCAGCCCAGTTGCCATGGGTGTTTTTTGTGAAAATCAATAACACGCTCGAGCCACTCTTTGGCCTTTTTCTTGGCGACCGGTTCAATCAAATGAGCATGCTTGCTCATGGAGATACGTTGATTCCACCTGCGGAATTCAAAATATTAAATAGTTACGCTTTCAAAGAATCAGAGTGGAGCGCTGTGGGGTTCCACGACCAGAGGCTTGGGTACGGGCCCAATATGCCACTTTCCTTTTTGAAATTGGATCGACACAGAAAAGTCCAGGCCAAACGGTTTTATTCCTGTGAGTTGGTGGGAGGGCCGGCTCGTGGAATCATGTACGGAAGAGCAGCGCGGCGCGCGCAGTTCTGCACCGAAGTGGAACTCTACATCTTACCTTATAGTAGAGAGAGAAAAACCCCGAGTCTCTACCGAGAACCGTATGATACTCGGGTATACGTGGACAGTCCGAGGATGAAACAGCCATGTGTACTGTACTATAATACCACCAAGGCTCATGAACCTTTCACGGTATTTTTGGAAACATATTTGGGGCCTTGTGACTTTTACCGTGTTGAATGAGTGATGACTCTACCCATGAGGTGTGATGATTTCTGAGTATGGGACCTTTCCGCCTGGCTGCAAATTACACATTTTTTTTTTCGGAAATGAAGTGCTTATGGTTTATGAATTATGAGTGGTATTCTTTTTTTTCCTAGTTTAACTTCCCTGAGTAGCGGGCTTGGTACTTATTGGACAGTCCTGCAGGAAGTATGAGTGGAGGTTTTTTTCTTTTTTTGCTTTGAAAACCCCCCAATTTCATCTAAAACTCTTTTTCCTATTCTTGACAAGATTCCATGATCTTTTACCGGAATCCACCTTGGTGTACGGGTCTTTCAGATCAGTATATGTGTTTTTGGAGAAACGTTGCGGAGTACTGTTGAAATCAGAGATCAACTCACTTTTGGTTCGAAAAGCTCTAAAAATGTTTTTTTAGGGCATCGGAAAAAATTGGTTGTTGGCTATAAACCACGTGTGTGTAGCTCGAGGGGTTATATGCAGGAAACTACACATACAAAAAAAATGGTTAATTAATTTGTGGGATCTAATTTATGGGGTATTCAAAAGCCTAGGAGGAAGCCCTGGCATGCAGGATGGGTTGGGTCCAGTTACGTCTGTTAAGTATTTACACGGAAAAAGTCTACTTCTTGCCAAGAAGAAACTGAGTGTACGGAGCCTCCTATTTACTTACTAATTGAAAGGCATGAGTTTTAAATCTGCCATCAGCAAATAAAACAAAGATTTCAATTTTTCCCATTTTTTCCCCATTTTTTTCCCATTTTTTTATGCATCAGTATTGTAGAAATACGTGGTTCCACTAGCAGTGAATCATGAGGAATAGTAGTTTCCATAACAACGGAGCCATCAGGTCAAGTTCTAAATGTATTTCGAAGAAATTGGACACTTTTAAATTCCAAAGAGCAGTTCTGGATCGGGTAAAGTTTATTTCCCAAAAGAATCTCCCCAAAAGAATCTCCCCCCTAGAACCTCTTCATCAAACCGATACTAAATGGGATTGGAGAGTCATTGGGGCAAAGATATCCCAGCGTCAGAGCTACCTTTTAACAACAACTAGCACGAGGATATGTTCATTTTTGAAATCGGAAATTCCTAGGGTCACTCATTTCTCCAAGAATTCCTTCGTGGTTCAAATCACTCAATAGACTGAAACACTAGGCGTACCTTGAAAACCATTGCCGCGAAAAATGGAGTGCACACATGAACACCTCACGGGTATTTTTTTTGCAACCATTACTCGCGCAAGCAACCCCCACACATCACAATAGCGAGACTCTAAGGCCACAGAGACCAAGTTTTTGGTGCAGTGTCTGATCAAAGAGGCGGCCAAGTCGTCGGTGGATCATTTCTTGACAATTTCATTTTGATGAAACTCGCTTGACCTTAATGATTCATCTTCCTGGAACTCCCTTAACCAGGAAATTCATTCACTCTTGAAGAAAAGAAAAGGGGATGGAAAAAAAGGTGAGTGAATTTCAAGGGGGGGGCGGTGCGCTTTTATAGACAATTTTTCCCCGCCCAATTTAATTGCAGCCACCAGCCATGCAGGAGCCGCGATCCGCGAAATATATAAGGCAGAGCGCCCCCCCCCCGCCCCCCTCCTACGAGAAATAAATTTATTCCAGAAATCCTTTTATTCCAGAAATCCTTTTATTCCAGAAATTCTTTTTTTTAAAAAAAGAACGAAACTACATTTTTTATTTGAGTTCATCTTGTGCTTTGCAAACCACCATACAGAATATTGCACCACGAATTATACCTTTGGGACCCTTTACAAATGTATGTACTACACTAACGGAACTAAGGAGTCGGAGAGACACCATTTTTCTTGATTCGTCACATTATAATATGCTGAACTATTTTCAATCGCTCACTACACACGTTTTGAGCCTACTGCGCTGGTTTTTCGGCCATCGGAGAGTCTTCCGGGCCTTTTTGGCCGGTTTAGACGGACCACCCTAAGATTCCATGACAATACCAGTACCCAGGACAGGTCAAAAAAATCGCCAAATTTTAACGATTGACCAGAAATTGGCCACAGTCTAGCCCTGAAACTCGAAATAGTGCTGTGCATCTACACACGTGTGTACTGGGGGTTGAGATCCATCATTCTCCATAATGGTGTATGAAGAATAGCTGCGATGCAGTACGTATTATGTGTCTGTTCGTATAATGTGTGGATTTCCCCCTAAATTTTTGCGATAACTCCTTCATTTTTTGGCGTTACCTCCTTCAATTTTTTGATAACTCCAGAATATTAGTCATATGATCTAATAAAATTTTTTTGTGGGATTCATGGTCACAGTATCTGTGAATTGTCTGCAAGTGGAGTGTATGCAGGATCTCAATGAGAAATCAAAGGAACTACGTTTTCTCCCCACTCATTTATCATCAAACACAAATTAAGAGTGATTGTGACTTTAAGAACTGTTGATTATTCATACTAATCAATCTAGTTTTCTACCATATTGCTGAAAAAATGGAGTCATAGCAACCAGGACTGCATATACGGAAAAATCAAAGACTCAAACCGGCTTTGGTATACCATACTATAGTGATTCTACCATTCCCCTTGGTTTATTTGGGTACTACTTTACAATCGAGATCGGAGTGTAGTAAACCCAGTATACTAGTATAGTAGAGCAGCATATGCAGGAGCCTGTAATGACCTTATCAATGTATAAATATAAATATATATATATATGTGTGTATATATGTTTATTGTAAAGAAAACCTTTAATAAAGGGGCGAAAATCACTCATAGAAAAAGTTTAACTTTGAATTTCGTTGTGGAAATTGAAATGTGGGTATATGCAGGAACAACCATCCTAGCCAAACCAATTCCCCTTCAAATGTGTAGTTCCATGTCTCCCAACTCAAATCCATAAAAGATGCCCCCTCATTAGTAATTTGATAATTTTCCAACCTTGGTTGTCGTCTGACTCGAGAGTTTGTCTAATAAAGACCAATGTATACTTTGAGCCGCACCCTTTGTTCGATTTCAATTGGAATTTCGAGTGGTAAGGCAATGTAAAATTGGCTAGGCCTTCCGAAATTTATGTTCCAGAGATTATACGGTTTCACGTTCCAAAGATTCGTTGAAATCCTGTTCTGGTCTCTAGATGACCATTTGTTGGTACCCAAGTGTCTCCAAAGCTCAGGATTTCAAACTAATGGGGGGTTTAAAATAGGAATTTTCTCTTTTTCACGGTAATTTCACTGTAGTTTTAGTCTTTAGAGCTTGAAATTGCAATTAAATTATAAAAGAAGCTTATAGAAAAAGGGCAAAGAGAGTTTTAAGAGTTTGTTTGGTTTCCAGCAGCTTTAGGAGTAGGATTCACGTGATTTAAGTCACGTAAGCAATAATTTAACATCCCAAAGAGATTTAAAAAGATTCTTTTCAAAGGTTATATTGTGTAAACTTAGAAAAAACCGTATAAGTACCGTGCGTACTGCATATACTATAAGTTTATTCCCAAAAGTATCGTTTCAATAAATTTACGATCCACTTATTAGAAACCAAAGTGAATTTTTCATATTAATTAGCCACCAGAACTAGATTATTTAGAAAGCCCAGGATTTTCTGTGGAAAAATGGAAAAAATGGAAAAATACCTGTGGTGTACGGGTGTAGTTATCAGTGTTTCTGAGTACCAAACCATTACCTAATAAGCTGATATCTGTATGAGTGTCACTAAAAACTAACCAACATTAATATGGTAGCAGCTCCAGTGAAACCAAAGCTATTTTTTTTTTTTTCTAATTCATCTCCAGGATAGAGATACTCTTGAAGTTTGATACAGTGATCCGACCAAAAAAACTGGAAAAAACTTTACCCTTTAAAAATGCATTTTACCTCTTATTTTGTATCTTTTTAAGATCTATATCCAAAAATTATAGAGGTAGACAAGGTTATTTGGACTTTAGCGAGGCGTTCACTCTCTTTAGTCTGCGAAACCACGAGAAATTACGCATTTTTCCACCAAAAAACCTTAACAAAACCCCGAACAGACCCAAAAAATGGGAACCGTATCATGGCATGCTGTTTAATATCGTCCAAGCGTTTCTTAAGATTACACACTGGCTGGGATCGTATTTCTCGTACAACTGTCAATTAGGAAAACAAACATATATTGAAAAAAAAAAACTAAGGGTAGCAAGCGACCAAGACTCGGCACACTCAACCAATGTGCAATCTGATAATTGCATCCACTGCAGCGTTCAAAGAAGCCAAGAACTTGTAGCCGAAATCAGTCCAGAAATCCTCGCTTCTCTTTTGGAGTTGGTGGGCTTGCGAAGAGGAGTCGGAATCGGCTGGAAATTTCACCACATCCTCCAAAGTTAAGCCTTTCATTTTGGCCAATTGGTCGATTTGCAAGAGTAAATCTTTGGTCAAGTTGGAAGCGATTTCAAGCGAAGTGTCAAGCTTGGCTTGTTGAGGGCCATCGACGGAGGGGGCAGCAAGAGCAGCAGGAAGAAGAGTAAGAGCGAGAAGAGAAAATTTCATATTGTTGAAGAGTGATGAGACAGAATGGAAGGGCAGGAATCCGGGGCTTTTATGGTGAAATTGGTGATTGGAAAGCCGATAATTTCTTATTAGTCGTGCCATTGTTGAGCTGTTTTGAGCCGTTTTGAGCCGTTTTGAGTCGTTTCGAGCCGTTTCGAGCAGTTTTTTTCTTTTTTTTTCTTTTTTTTTGCGCCATTTTAGGTGCAATATTCTTGGGATTATGGCCCCACAACCCAGTGAATCAACGGTGGTTACAGAATAATGCAGTGAATTATTAGAAACAGGAATAGGTGGAGCTTGTTAGAGGTGCGTCTTGAATTATCTGCTACGAATGCATTTAGTTTAGGAATTTTTCACAAGTAATACGGGAGGGTTTCAAGGGGTTTTGGGAGTGTTTTGGGGGTGTTTCGAGGGGTTTCAAGGGGTTTACTTTATTAGCAGTAAGACTTGGGTTCTTAAGGAACTGTTTTAGCTTAAACAGTGTAAGTTTCAAAACGCACGGATTCCGGAGTTAAGAATCTGTGTGGAACTTTCGTCAATGCAACTTGAGATGCTTCTAATCTTCGCTCCATGCACGTGGGCACTCAGTTGTGGGGAAGCCAAATTAGCAATAGTTTTGGCAGGTGCCATGAATAGCTTCATGAATAGCTTGCATGAATTGATCGCGACAATTGATTATGTGCAGGCGCACGGCTCGAAAGTTGAATCAGTGCGTAACGTATCTCCTGCATGTAACGTACCAATCAGTTAGCGTGACTAAAGACTCGTGCGACTGCACACAACAATAAGATAAAACTGTTGGGCCATTGTTGACAAAAAGAGGGAGATTAACGGCCATTTCCAGCTCGTCTAAATCAACTAACCTAGTCTAAATCAACTCCAAGTCATAAATAGTTTTGGCTAAAGTGGTTCCAGGGCTAGAGACGATTACATAAGCCGCACTGAACTTATAATAGATTTCGGTATCATCTCAAATGCAGACAAAGAATGTGGCATTTTCAGAAATCGGTTCACGTTATGCAGGACCACAAAGTGAAACATAATGTGTGAACCCCCCACTTTTTAAAAGTGCAGTTTTGACGCAACATCGGGCTTAACGCACTTTTAGAGTGGTTCACACTTGCGTGCCCCAAGTACGAGTTTCTCCACGAGGATTCAAAGAGGGGAATTTTTTTTTTATTCTCCCAAAAGCCTTGGACTTAAAGGTGTACGGGTCTATCTTTTAATACCCCACTTTAGTTAAGTCCACTAATAACTGAAAGCTCATCGTTAAGGTCTGAAAGATGTACTGCTGTGGTGCACACCGGACAAACGAGGACACTTGAAGACTCGGAATTTAAAGCGACCGTAACTTCCAGGTACGAAAGTGTGCTTTCTGGATCAAAAGCTGTGAATTTCGGTCAGAATTTCTCGGGAATTGGTCCATGGGTGGCTCCAGAAAAGGACCTTGGTGAGATTGGACCTTGGCCCTTCGGTTTTCTCGGCCATTTTTAAGGGTGGGGCCTATATTTTTTTTTCTTTTTTTCCGGAGAAGAAACCTTAACGGCTCTATATCGCCATTTTTTTCGGAACTGTTTTTATTCGTCCTGCTTCTCTGTTTGTCTGTATATACTATGGCTGATTGATCTATGGCACATTCCCATATGCACACCGGGGCACCTATAGTCAGCAGAGCTATACAATGTTAAAGCCGAGAAAGAGAATGGAAAAGAGCCGAAAAGAGGGCTCGAAAAAGGGCTTTAGTTTTAGCGTGGGGCTGAAGAATAGTGGAGGTACTGCACATTGTAAGCTCCACCTGCTCTTCATCGAGTTGCCTTTTGCCATGGATTGGATGATATGTGGTAGTCAGGTGTTGACGTTCTCTGGTTCGGAAACGGAAGTTTTGAGAGTGGTCCTGGTCCTGGTAAAGGGACCAGCTCGAGCTATAGTCATTAGACAGAAATTAGACAGAAATTAGACAGACATTAGACAGACAGTAGACATTGGACATTGGACATTGGACATTGAACATTGAGCATCAGGTAGATTGGCAGAAAAAGAAAACAGGACATTAAAAGGAAAATAGCCAGCACTTTGCCAGATGGACAGAAATTAGACAGATATTGGACAGGTGGACAGACATTAGAATGAAGTAATAAACTCTACGAAGATGAAGCCTGTAATTAGACACTGGGAAAATTGGTCAATGGAAACCCGGCCAGACAAGTAGACCAGTAGCTAAATTGGCGAAGCAGTGTTACGCTGTACTTAAATCAACAGCTAACCCCAGAAAGGCCCAGCTTCCGGTACTGATGTTTCCCGGAGGCCTAAATATATGACAATGGATCTGCGACCAAGCAGACATTTTTTTTAGTACTTGTTCATGGCAATAGCGCACGTTACTAGAATCACAGATGTTCATTTGGGGGTTTATATAAAAAACTTTGAGGACAAGACACTTTTTTAACACTGAACCAAACAATTTTCTGGTCAAGTATGCTCAAAATGAGTTTGATAACTGGTTTAAATATTCAGGCCAACTCTAGATTTTGTTGGGCTTCAAGGGTTGAACGTGGAAGACTCTATGAGTGTAACACGCACTGCATATACATTCTCTTATATGCAGGACGACGACCGGGAGAAAATTTATTAGCCTTTTTTTTACGTCAAAGATAGTGCTACACAAGTATTGTTTAGATGGTAATTGCTTAACTCGGTATTTTTAAGATGAGGAAATATATAAGAGGCGATAATCACTTCCCATTTCAGAAGATCAGTAGAGAATGAGCTCAGTTTGGGAAGCCGAAATGGCCATTTCCTAGTATCAGTTTGGAGAGAAGCCAAAGTACAAATAACTGAGGAGGTAACGGACTATAGACTTTTTAGATTAATCCAGATCAAGTGAAAAACAGTTCCTTTTTCGAAACTTTTATGATTTACCGTTCAACATAAACCACCCGTACTGTGGAATCGACGTCTTGTATACACTCCTCGCATGGCTCAGGGTGCTACTTCCAAGGAAACAGGGTGCAGAGTTGACTTAAAAAGGGTTTTATGCAGAAAAGAAATCCCAAATGGAGATACGACAAGGGAGGTTTTAAGAAAGGAGTTTTAAAATGACTAGATGAGTGGTTTTTTAGGAAGTTATATGCAGTACCCAAATAAGTATATGAGTTCCGGTATATAATCAGCTCAATTGTCCCCCAATCTTTCTATCCACCATAGTTCCCAGTGTAGCTTGGACAACTTTGAAAAAGAACCGAGAGGAAACAAATATTCCTAAATTCTTGAAAATTCTTGAATTCGTTCCAACTGTTTCAAAGAGTAGGGGATCTCCCAAAGTACATTTTACATACTCTAATACAACAAGAGTGCAACCAAATGAGTATAGAATATAAAAATTTTGATATTTAGAGAAAAAGATATTTTTTCTACTTTGGAATACGGTGCAGGAACAAGACCATAATTTGGACTTTTTTTTTCAAAGAAAAGTGGACTTGAAACGACTGTGCGAGTGGGTTTTGGTGTGTATAGTTTAGACTGAGAATTTGAGCGTAAGTGCGATTTCGGGCTTGAGGCGCAGTACTCGGGATCTTTTCTTTAGGAATTTTTAGGAATCTTTAAAAAAAGAATTTGGGAGGAGTGATTTTTTTTTTTGCTTTGACCTGCATACAGCGCCGTTCAGTATATACATATAAAAAAAAAGAATGATCGAAGGGTCTGGCCGGGGTTCGACTTCATTGATTATTGATGCGCAGTCTAGTCGTGAACAAAAAAGAGGGCGTATATGCAGGCCCAGGTACCGAGAAAGTCTAAATTCCCCCCTAATTCTGGGTCCCATTGTTCAGCATGTAGGGATAGTTTTTTTCTTGTTTTAAAAATAAAAAACACTTTTTTAATCAGTAGTGCTACAGAAGCATAGTCGTGAAATGAGTAATCACTGCGAAGTTCTCTATCCACCACAGAATCATCCACCCATGGAAATTCCCGATCCTTCACTTGCAAAGATTGGGAACCTTTTCCCCTTGATTTATAAGCAGGACCTACATAATAAAAAATGGATTTCGAAGCACCTTCAACTTTTAGTGTGGATGGACATCGTGAGCATTGAGAGTCACGTGAGTGACGGGGCGGAGTGATTCTTCTCAACAATGCGAATTCGAAGAAAAAACTAGCCGCGCTCTTTATGGTCATGCATGGAAATTATGTAAGGCTAGGCTAATTAGTGATTGATTTGTTTCAGGGTGGTTAAATCAATAGATTCGAGGCTCGTCTAAAAGTGTTTCAGAAGTGTTTCAGAAGTGTTTCAGAAGTTTTCAGAATTATTTAGCAGTGTTTCAGAATTATTTAGCAGTGTTTAGAAATGTTTAGCAGTGTTTAGAAATGTTTAGAAGTGTTTCAAGAGTGTTTCAGAATTATTTAGCAGTGTTTAAACTAAAAATGTTTGGAAGGTTTGGAAGGTTTTTCTAGTGACAAAGTCTAATGGTGGCAGTGCTCTCAGTAGCACGGCTAAGTGGCACATTTTCGCATGGGAAAAAAACAATTGCAAAAGAAAGTGCGACGTTGACGGGGCTTTAATTCGTGGGGCTGCAGGCTGCAGACCCATTGTTTAGGCGCGCCATCTAAACCTAATGGAAACAGACTAATCTAGCCCACTTTTTTACTGCAACCACCATGACTTCGCCTCCCTACGCCACCTCCGGGAGTACTATTTAAAGACCACGGTTTGCCAGGAGTTTTTTCTATTTCAACAAACACAATTCAATCATGATTTTCTCAAACTTGAACTTGACTGCTTTGGCTATTGCTCTTTTTGCTTCCTCCGTGGCAGCTTACCCTTTGGACGGACACAACAACTTTGCTAAGCGTGCTGAAGACAGCGTCAGCCAAACTAAGGGGGAGAATTGTGATCAGTTTGATGCCAAGGTAGCCAATGGTATGCCTGCTGCATGCATTTACGAGCGTGCAAAGCAATTGGGTAAAACCGTTTCTTTTCAGGGGGAAGACAAAGATTACCGCCTGGCAAAGGACTGCGACTTTTTTTTGGCAGAATTGGATTCAACTCCAGATAAGTGTATTCTCAAGTACGTAGAAGAGCAGGACAAGAAAACGTCTCTGGGAGATGACAAGGAGAAGAAGCCTGACCAAGCTGTCACAGATAAGCCTTCTCAAAGTGGTGAAGACACTGAAAATGATCAAGAGAAGACCAGCCCAACGAAGGAAGAGAATTGCGATCAGTTTGATGCCAAGGTAGCCAATGGTATGCCTGCTGCATGCGTTTACGAGCGTGCAAAGCAATTGGGTAAAACCGTTTCTTTTCAGGGGGAAGCCAAAGATTACCGCCTGGCAAAGGACTGCGACTTTTTTTTGGCAGAATTGGATTCAACTCCAGATAAGTGTATTCTCAAGTACGTTGAAGAGCAGGACAAGAAAACGTCTCTGGGAGATGACAAGGAGAAGAAGCCTGACCAAGCTGTCACAGATAAGCCTTCTCAAAGTGGTGAAGACACTGAAAATGATCAAGAGAAGACCAGCCCAACGAAGGCGGAGAATTGCGATGTAATTAATGTCTTATTCACCCATGGTCTTCCTGAGAAATGCATCTACGAGCGTGCAAATCAATTGGGTAGATCCGGTCCTATTCCCCAGGAAAACGCTGACTCCAAGGCAACCGACTGCGAAGCATCTTTCAGGTTGATGAAGCGGTACCCAGATCAGTGTGTTAGTGATTACGTTGCAGGGTTGGACAAGAAAAACTCTCCTTCAACGAATGACGAAAAAGCCTGAAAAGTGCCGGTACAAGAACCAGTTTGAGAAGTACCTATAGCGATACTTTGTTTAGAAGGACGTGGACACTGTCAAGGAGATATGGGGTGAAACCGTCAATTAGACAGAGCTGATGTTGAAAGTCAAGCTCATTTACTGTGTTCAAGAGTCGACCTGACTTTTACAAGTTGCCCGAGATTTTGGTTTTATGATTTAGTACTGGTATGCTTTAAAAAATTCAACATTTCAAACTACCTGTAGCATATTGGGATTCCTCACTCACCACATGGTCATGATGCGCATATAATGCGTATTTCCAAGTGAATGAGTTTGATCATGAGTTCCGACTCGGAACGTCAGAGTCTTTTAAACCACTCTGAAACATATAGTGTGGATCTGTGAAGCGATCCAGACAGTGAAACTTTTTTTTTTCTGTGGTTTTTTTTTTTTCTGTGGTTTTTTTAGAAGGAGTTGGTGGTAGTAGTAGAGAGAATATTGGAATTACTAGAGAATGGAGTAGAGAGTAGAAACGCAAGACATCAGAAGAATGAGTGATGTAAATGAAAAAGATCAGATCTTAATTATCTAATGAGTAGAATGAGGCGTAAACAAGTACCTTTATGTAGAGAATGTCATATGAAACACCATGCAGGTGATTTAACAATATCTAAAGATGTAATGGATAAATTTAATGAAAATCAAAAAGGTAAATATTTTGTGGAGAGCCGTATAAATATGACGGGAAACTATCACGGACGGTTCGGAGACTATTGAACATCTTATGAGACATGTAAATTCTGGATGATTAATAAGATATATACATGCTAATGGAGCTTCGTTTTTTCTTCATTACTATATATCTATATATAGGTAAAGCTTTATATTATGGAAGTTCTAAAGCACCAAGGGAATTAGCTTGATCAATAGGAGTTATGATATTCATCTTAAGTATGACAACAGCCTTTATATAACAATGAGAGTGGAGTAGAGACAGTCCAGTGTAGTATAGTATGGTATAGTATAGTATAGTGTGATGTAGTATAGTATAGTATGGTATAGTATAGTGTGATGTAGTATATTAGAGTATGGTATAGTATAGTAGAGTATAGTATAGTATAGTGTAGTAGAGTATAGTGTAGTATAGTATAGTATAGTATAGTATAGTATAGTGTAGTAGAGTAGAGTAGAGTAGAGTAGAGTATAGTAGAGTATAGCTAGAATGGTATAGTATAGTGGTATTAGCAATGGAGTATAGAAGTATTCTTAAAGAGGATAGTGGGATTTTGGGGAGATAGTGTGGTGGAGCCCGTGGCCAGAATATGCGATATTGAGTGTCTTTTTTATTTTTCGTCTAAACTTTTGACCATCGAATTAAGATTGATTTCTTTTTTTTATTTACACTGGGAAAAGCTTCTTCCACTGTCCCCAAGAATACGGTATCTGTCCCCAAGATTACAGTGTCTGTCCCCAAGATTACAGTGTCTGTCCCCAAGATTACAGTGTCTATCCCCAAGAATACAGTGTCTGTGCAGGAGATTGTGGTGCTTAATTAATGCTATACCTGCACAGTACGCATGCGCTAGCTGGCTACTGACTCAGCATCTTTTCAAAGTGTTTCGTCCCTTGCACAGTGAAATAATTATCTTTTAGAAATGTAAACTCAGATTGAAAATTAGATTGAAAATTAGATTGAAAATTAGATATTCGGAGATTAGACAATCTGAAATTGGTAGTATTAGTAGTTCTACATTAGTCGTGGAAAGTCGCACATCTTCTTAGAGGAGCCATGAGAATCAAGCATTTTGACTTCTATTTGGACTGGGTAGAAAAAAAAAAAAAAAAAAAAAAAAACGTCATCGAGTCCGAGTCCGCCTTTTGGATGCTTGACACCGATAAAGAGAGATTTCAACTCTTTACCTCTTCAAGAAAAGGTGGACTGGAAAATCCCGAAGACTTCAAGTTGCTGGCCAAAAAAATAAATGGGAGAGTAACTTGAAGATTCAAAAATTCTCCTCCATAAAGGAAAGCTGCTGTGAAGATGATTCCTGGCATTTGACTTTATCTTATAGAGACGGTGAAATCGTAGAGGAAAGTCATATGGAGACAGACTGCATGTGCTGCGCAATGGGCATGCAGGCCGATATTGAGAATCCAAGCTCTATGAAGCCCATCTTGGAGAAATTTCCTATACACATCGTCAAGGGTCTTCCATGCCTTACGAATGATTTACGATGGAATAAAACTCTCCCATTATATATATAGTTGGAAAGTACTGTGGTTTACGAATCGGACGTTTGCATCCATTTCCTTCCATTTTCTTCCATTTTCTTCCATTCATCCGTTTTTTTTCATTTTCTTCCATTTTCTTCCATTCATCCGTTTTTTTTCATTTTCTTCCATTTTCTTCCATTCATCCGTTTTTTTTCATTTTCTTCCATTTTCTTCCATTCATCCGTTTTTTTTCATTTTCTTCCATTTTCTTCCATTCATCCGTTTTTTTTCATTTTCTTCCATTTTCTTCCATTCATCCGTTTTTTTTCATTTTCTTCCATTTTCTTCCATTCATCCGTTTTTTTTCATTTTCTTCCATTTTCTTCCATTCATCCGTTTTTTTTCATTTTCTTCCATTTTCTTCCATTCATCCGTTTTTTTTCATTTTCTTCCATTTTCTTCCATTCATCCGTTTTTTTTCATTTTCTTCCATTTTCTTCCATTCATCCGTTTTTTTTCATTTTCTTCCATTTTCTTCCATTCATCCGTTTTTTTTCATTTTCTTCCATTTTCTTCCATTCATCCGTTTTTTTTCATTTTCTTCCATTTTCTTCCATTCATCCGTTTTTTTTCATTTTCTTCCATTTTCTTCCATTCATCCGTTTTTTTTCATTTTCTTCCATTTTCTTCCATTCATCCGTTTTTTTTCATTTTCTTCCATTTTCTTCCATTCATCCGTTTTTTTTCATTTTCTTCCATTTTCTTCCATTCATCCGTTTTTTTTCATTTTCTTCCATTTTCTTCCATTCATCCGTTTTTTTTCATTCAGTATACTATGATGATCACATTCGAACGTTCTCTGTATTAGCAAAATCAGACGTTAATTTATAGAAGGTGTCGCGGTCTTTATATATTCTTTTGGACTTGCAGCCAGTGCTCGCGCATGTCGCCACCCGATATGCACCTCCTGAAACCCTCGCACCAAATCGCAACCATCGGAATATATAAAAGGGGGTGTCCCCCCTCCCTCGACACAGCGCTCTTCTTTTTCAAACTCCCCTCTATAATCGGGCTCAATGCCTGATACAATACAACATAGCATAGGTGCAAGAAATATGCAAAGACCTAAAGCAGAATCACAAATTCTACCCCAATTTCCTCTTTCTTGTTACTAGTTCAACCTTTTTACCAGGATAATAATAAAAAATCTTTGAGATTTGGTCAATTCCATGTTGAAGTACCATTCATTGCATTAGGTCAATTTGCATGTTTCTATATAAATTTTATCACATGTCTTCCACGGTGATGGTTATATACAATGGGGATCATTTGTACTGGTCTTATTGAACCAACTACTTTTTTACGTATCAAACTTGGCTCCTGCATATACCAGCCCAGCTCTATACTTTCATGCTTATATTTATGAGTCTTGATTTACACTTTTTTGCTTGCTTTTGTTGGAGACTTGGGAAGTGTACGGCTCAAATGATACGTACTGAGACGGTGCTTGTGTGCAGTACCCTCCTTATAAGATGAGGTTTTATTTGAAGTGGTGCAATCTTTCCATGTTTAAATAATTATTTATTCCTTTGGGTCCCAATTCTTTCGGTTCCTAGTACAATTATAATACTTCAGTGGTTAAAAATGGATCACTCACATGTTTCCGGATTGGCTCGAAGACTCGCACAATGTGAGGCAGAACAATTCAAGTGTGGAAACCGCCAGTTTAGCGATTTTGGGTTCCCAGACACCAAAACCGTTGCTCTTTTAGAAAAATTACGTTTCGAACACAGAAAAGGCATCAAGTAAATATTTGCCGGATAACAAGTGATGATTGTGGAGGTACGGTACTTAGCCATGAGAAACCGGTGGTCTGAGCCTTTGTACTGGCACAAGAAAGGGTCAAGATACAGAACCTTCCAATCTGGATCTACCTTGACGAAAAACGGTTTGTCTACTTCTTTGCCGTAGGCCAAAAAATCATTGACAATGCCGAAAAATTCCGGGTTTTCGCGATCTGTGCTCATAACCATGCGATTAATCACTTTAAAACCGGGGACCATGAGACATTCGGGGCCATTAATGGCAAGAGAATAGGAGTTTGGGAAATCGCATTTGGTGGGAGGAATGAATTCGTCATGGATCTTTGTGCAGAAGATTCTTGTGTTGTCGCCTGCCCATACAGTAGCAATAAAGACAAAGAAGGCCAATTTTCCGTAGTTCTTGGTTTCAGTTTTGGTGGTTTTGGTTTTGGTTTTTGATCGGGTCGAAATAAACGTTCTCATTTATAAAAACCATCATCTCCAAAGAAACACATTGGCTGGAAAAAGAAATGGATTGGCTCTAAAAAAGGCAAAAAGAACCTAAAAACTGTCATTTCCATAAATATTCCTGCATGGGCCAAAAAAAGTTTGCCAAAAAGATTTTGAGGTACCCACAACCATTTTCTAGATTTCCAGAAAGTATGATTTGGGGCATACCATGACCATTCTTGTATCACAGCTCTGGTCCATTTCCAACGATTTGGTCTCGCAATTTTTATTATTCCCCTTGAAATATCCAGTCTTCCCTAAGAATTTGCTTTGAATGATCTTGAAATCCATGGCTCCGGAGAGTTTTTGGTCATGGTTTATGATCCACAGGCTATATGCAGTCCCCGTGAAAGACAATGTCTTTTTTTTTTTTTCAAAATGAACCCCAGGTCACTGACTTCCGTAACACTGACCTCTGAACCTCACGTCAAAACAGATCATTAGTACTTTAAATCCATTCTTTTAGTACCTTTTTCTCCCATTTTCTCCCATTTTAGGACCATATCTCTATAATCCATGATCGCATAATCCCATATAAAAATGCCACGGAGTCCACTGCTTGAGGGTTGGATCTAGAGTTTTTTTAACTGATACTTTTTTTAAACCGTTTTATTAATTTCAAGAAATGCCTTAGTTTTTTTGATGTTTTTGATGTTTTTGTTTTTAATGTTTTTTTTTTTTTTTTGATTTAAAGGTCGAAATCTCCCTTGGCGTGACTTGTATACTGGTGTTGTGCGAAAAATGGCCATACATTACGTGAATGATCTGAAGAATCTGCTTGTAGAAGCCATCACTTTTTTTGGGGGGAAAAAAAAAAAAAAAAAAAAAAAAAGACTTCCTGGCTCTAGAGTAAGTGCAGGATTCTTATAATGATTTTGGCCTCTTGCTCGGGTGTACTGGTCTGGTCTGGTGTACCGTCCTCAACTAAGAGAATCGACTTCTTCTCTGTTGGCAGTCGCATCTACGAGTCGCATTTTTTATAGACCGCGGTCTCACGTTCGTAGGCCGAATGCGCTTCCGTGCAGCGTCATCACAACCTCATCGTGATTTTCACCAGGAATTTTAAATACAATTTTAAAGATCAGTCATTGAAGATAAGAAGTACTCAATAATTTTAGAAGAAACCGCTCGCCTTTACTAATAAACGATATCCGCGACGACATGGATATTAGTTCCACACTTCTTCCACGTGAACAGAAATTAAAAGTATGAATGGATTTGAAGTGTGAGAGATTTATACAGTGACATGAATTTGAGATGTTTAATATTTCACATATTTGGAAATTGATATCAATTTAGTCCACTTGTACACTGTGCACTGTTAGTCAATGGTTGGGCCTAGCAACATGAAACTCACTGGGTACCGGTCGCGGTGTTTTCCACGCACTCAAGCATTACGTGCAGATATAAGCATTCCTCCACAAGGTTACACCCTACGATTATCACTCCTGCAGAGTTCTTCAGGGACCTTGGGAAACGGGGAAGAAACCAGCGAAGAAACTTAGGTGTGTTAACGAAACTGGACTTGGGAAGAAAAACGTTCATTTACTGGGATTACACCAGGGCTGTGCATATAGGACAGATCCTTAGTTACAGGACAGATCCTTAGTTACAGGAACAACTTATTTATAGAAACAGATTCGTTTGTCTCTGTAGACCTGCATTTGTTTGAAACACTCTTGATGTATCCATGAAGATGTCAACTACTGTGTATAGAATGACTGGGGGACTGGGGTAATGGCTGCGAAAACACACCCGTACACCCGGCCACCCCAAGGCGAAAAGAGCCCAACGCAACGCCCCAATTTTATTTGGATTCTTTTCCAATTGTGATTTTTGTTTTTTTAGGAACTAGCAGTACCAAATGATTTATTCTTGAAAGCTTCATCTATTGTGTGTGCAATTTTGGAGGGCTCATGCACCGAGTCACACTCTTTTCTTCTTGGATTTCACACTACACTGCTCATTTTTGGCTGCTAAAAATCCAGGACAATGTAATAGAGCTCCCCAAAAAGCGTATTATGGCCCCTAAAATCTCCGAGGACCCCCAGCAGTAAAGCTACGGCTTCACCTTAGATTGTGGAGACGTTTTGATCCCTCTTTGGATCTTGATATTGAAAAATAAAAATCTACGTGGAGATGCAGCTTGCAAAAATGTACAGTCATCTTTGGCTATTGAAATTCTATAAATATTCATTCTCTCTTTATAGCTGGAAGCCAAATATGCAAGAAAAACAAAAAAAAAACGGAATTGGTTTTGGCCGAAAGTTCGGTCACTTCGCCCAAGCCATTGAATAATCATCCGGAGAGCTAAACTCGTAATGGTACGGTGGAGTTCCAAGTTCCAGCTTTATACGTTTCCAAAAGTCGGAGAATTTTGTTTTCCAGTTCTTCTTTTTCGGGATATCTGGTTTGGGCTCTTTAGGCTGAACAAGGTAGAAGAAAACGGAGGAGCACTTTATGTGCAGGCAAAACATCCGCTTCGTCCTTAAACTCCCCCCACCAGAGGTTTGGTGGTCACACTTACAGACGGAAGAATGAAGGTTCTCCACCATGGATTCATTGTTCAACTTTACCTTAACGGGAGTCACCTCGGGCGATTTGCCAAAAACGATACCGTTCAGGCTCAGAAGCCCCATGACCTTTGTGGAGTTGCCAACTTTAGTAGTAACAACGCCATTGTCGTCCAAGTTGAAGGTGGAGGCGGGGACACCCAAGGAACTGGCTAGAGCAAGAGAATTGTCTTTGGGCAGATAAGCGAGTTGTCCGACTTCACCATTGACCTTTGCGTAAAAGCTCCTAAGGTCTGCATAAACAATAGAGATGAAGAGAAAGCTTAGGGTTAAAAGTGTTGGGTTCATTTTGGTGGTTCTGAAAAAAAAGCAGATTGTGCCTTTGATATACAACACCCAGGCTTTGAAGAAGATACCTTTTCCGAAGAGACCTTTTCCGAAGAGACCTTTTCCGAAGATACCTTTTCTGAAGATACCTTTTGCGAAGAAATGACCCCGATTGTCTTTTTATACCGGATTCAAGTCCACGTAACCTTCTGGCATGACCTGGTGCATTTTTGGACACGTCAAGTGATTTAACTCTATGGGTTTACCCACTTCCTCCCTTCCAAGTTGCTTGATTGTGGCCACACCAAAACCTGGAAGTGGGACCCGAGTACACCCTAAAAATTTTTTCCCTTTTAGGATCCTGGATTTCTCCAGCTCCCTTTTTCCCCGAAATGTGGAATTCTATACTTTACTTTACTTTACTTTGCTGCTGCTGCTGCACGTCTACTCCACCAACTTGTCATGTTTCGCATGACCTTCTTCACTTGGTCATGTGCGCGAATGTACTGCACCATGCATTTCCCATTCAATAGAAAAGTATACTCTCAATGAGACCTACACGGACATTCAATCTGTCACGCTGCTACTGCACTTTATTCACGTGATTCATTTAAGAATTTAAGAATTTAAGAATTTAAGAACTGGTAAAATTTAAGAACACGTCGAATTTAAGAATTCGTAAAATTCAAGAACACGTCGAATTAAGAACTCGTGGTTTATGTGCATGACTTTGTAGTGGTTATCACTTGTTAGGCCTGGTTTATATTATAGGATGTGAATTAGAAAAATTTCTAAAAGTGAGAAACTTTATGTTAATCAGATTTTTCATTTAAGACTCGGTGGGGTTTCTGGTTTTATGTTCAATACCTTCCCTTGAGTCTTAGTCTGAATCGTGTATATAGGTACTTTCTGGCGTAGATTGGAAATTTGTAAAGTAGAGGACTCGGGGTATGATTATTTTTTTTTTTTTTTGCTCTTGTTTAAATGACGGCATTTTGAAAGGTCTTGGTCATTGCAAATGATGCTCTGTCGATTGTGGGGTGGGGTGGAGTGGATTAGCCAAGGCTTCGTACGGTCGTGCGCCAACCAAATTTATCACTAAAACAGTGATCAATCAAATTCAGTTCCTGATTCAAAAAACACTTTTCTATTTAAATAATATTAAGTCATGCCAATTTATCTTAGTTGTTGAAGGCTTGTTCTAAGCATATCTAGTTCTTGAACCTGAGTATATAAATACATCCTGCATATAAGTCTCGCCCGACAGGGCTTTTTGCAGCCAATGTCAACCTTTAAACAGGTACATAAATCCAGAAGGTCGGTTTAAATTCAGCCATGGTGACTCCGAAAATGTATGCCATAACTAGGCGCTGTCATATATATTTGTGTGTGTGTTTTTTTTCTCCAGGAAACTTAGGATCACTGTATGCAGCACTCCCTTCGTCCTTGCCTTTCTTATTACCGTAACTCAATGCGTGCAATTTTTAGTATATTTTCACCGGGGCTTCGTGTATAGTGTTCCAAAGTAGCAGGATACTTTTTGCCTAACGAAAAAAAAAAAAAAAGAAAGTTTACGGTGTAGGCTACAGTTGTGGCAGAACGTGAGAGAGAATTAGCTGAATCTCGGACGTACTCACTTAAAATTGAGAGCTAAAAAATCACCTAGTGTTAATTAAAGCTCTAGTTCAGGCCAAATTAACTAAGAGCAGATAAAATTTCCAGGTTTTGCGGACTTTCTTCGGTACTGTTATGAGCATTGTGCCGTTTACCAATATGCTTAATGTCTCTAGGTCTGGAAGAAAAAATGATACTTTTCGGAACTTTAGACAGATATTTAATTATGAAAGGGGTTTAGAAGGGTGAGTTTATGGAAAAAAAAGAAACTTTATAGAATTCTTCAGCGTGGCACGTTATCGGGTTTTATCTCACTTTTGGCTGGGCTGAGAAGGAATGCGAAGCTAACGAATGCGAAACTAAAAGGGAAGATTCAAAACTACCACGTGACCTTAAAAATCGAAAATGAGAGATAATCTCATGAAATTTATTGAAATAAAAGAAAATATGTGAATCTATGACGTCACAAATTTTGTACTTTCATACTCTAATCTGGGACTCGAAATCGGGGGTGAAGCCGAAAACCACTGAGAAGCGACTGTGTGCACTCCCAGTGAAGTTATATGCACACCAAACACCCAGGCTCAACAAGTCGCACCTCAGATTTAAAAAAAAAAACACAACAGGGTTTTCCCCATAAGAAATTCTGGAGCAGTAACCACGAGCCCACAAAAAATTTCAAATACCTAAAAAAAAAAAAAAAAAAAGAAATCTAGAAAACCTTTGCTTTTAAATTTGTTACATTACTAAATTTTTCGAAATAAATAAATAAATTGTATTGGAAGGTATTTCTCTTCTACCACATCTAGTCCCTTCTTTTCCTACACTAGCTCTACTTATTTGATCTGATGAGCAGCTAAAAAAACAGCGATAACCGTTTTTGGTATAAATTTCCGGGTTTAAAGAGCAAGGTGCCGTTTTTCCCGCAAAAAAATCGTGTTCCAGAGATCCACAATCTTCCAGAGTATACCTCGTAATGAATCCTTGTGATGTGGGATACACCTATAGTTCTATGGAGGAGGGGAAAATTTCTTAAAGTGTTTGTTCCAAGTGTAAATCTTTTACAAGAGCCAAGAAACCAAAAAATGGTTTAAAAAAATAAGAAAAGCCCATACAGAGCCACCGTGGGCTGGACCCCAAGCCACTCGTTGGAGTCGCACGTGATACGCATAGACGGTTCCAGCTAAATACAACTTTTTAGGAGACCAGCACACATTTGGGGATGAAAAAAATTGTAGTCGTTGAAAGAAATTTTCAATAATTTAGATCATCAAAAACCTCGACATTAAGATCCGCAAACGGTTTCATAAGCGGTTTTCATTGATGCGTGGCCAGTCACCAGAAAGGCTACTTACATGCAGGCCGTCATGATGGGGTGACTTAAGGAAGGATTTTTACGGTGCCGAAAGGCACTTGACCCATGGATTCAATTGGATGATTTTGATGAAACGTTTTTAAAATTAGCGGTTTCATATCAATAAATCAGCTGAAATCGGGGAAAATTCCACCCCCCACATAACTTTATATGCAGGCGAGTATATGCAGGAGACGTACACCCAACCAAGCAAATCAGCACAACTTCAAGCCATTACTCCCATGGTGATAATACTTGAACTTTCATTAATAAATTTCTGGGAGAGAAAGTTTTGGCTCCAATAACTCGGAACACAAACCACCAATAAAACAATTCAATTGATCGTCACTACCCTTTTTTCCACCACTGTATGGGCCGATTCCACCACCCCATAAGCTTTTTTGCAAAAGTCAACAGGAATTTAGAGCCACTCTACGCTCTATGAAACCTTCTGATAAGATAGAAAAACAAATAGTGTGTTTTTTCATGGACACTCGTCTAAAGCTGCTGTTGAGTTCTCCCTAGATAAACACTGTGCCACCACCAACGATCAAACCACCCCAGGACCAGGATCGTTTTACAATGGCTTGGTAATTTTAAGAAATGGCATGTTTTTCCACGTTCTCGAGGATCTTGGAATTCAACAAAGACTTTTTCTTCGTAACAAGGTATCCAGTCGGGCGTGATTATTGAAGTTTCAGTGCGTGTCATTACCTAGAGATCCTCCCAGATGTCCGTAAAAGATTGTTTCAAAGTCACCATGTACGTCTTGCTTCATGATAAAGAAATTCGGGTGTCTTTAGCAGGTCTAATACTGCACAAGATGAAGGAAAACGTCATAGGGCCAAAGAGATTCAACTCTAAATACCGAGACCGCTGATCCTCAAAACCACGGAGAAGTTTCCGAAAAAAGACCCTGATTTGTAAGCAAAAAAGGCTTTTGTAAGAATGGGGGCAAATTCAGCCCAGAAAACTTAATGCACGGCTCGGAGGAAGAAAGACGCGTGACTGGGTCTGCTGGATCACTACCAGAAGACACTTGATTTTGAAGAAATGGTGTTTTGAATCAGATGGAAACATGTTTCTTGGAGAAGATGCCCAACTGGTTTATCCCTTCGTCAGGCCGGAATGAACCATTAAGTATCTGGCATTGAAGTCTTTGGAAAAAGAGGAGAGCCAGGCATTCCAGCAAGTAACCACAATGGATTAAGGTCCAGATTCGAGGATATCTGCCAAAAAGGGAAGGCCAATTAGACGAAAAGACGGATCTGACCCAAAGGTTCGGGTCTAATTGGAAACAGGCTTCTAAACCATTGTAAAGTCATGGGAATCGTCATGATTTTGATGTATTTTGGAAAAGTCCAGGAAGAAACGAGAACAGTACCATTCAGCAAGCAAACAAGTCAACGGTCTTTTCCAAATGAATAATTTTTCCGTAGGGAGTGAAGTGTGTTATTTAAAGTTGAGCAAGATTTTAAGTTGAGTGGTTAGTATAGGGATGAGCGAATTAGGGGTGAGCAAATTAGGGGTGAGCAAATTAGGGGTGAGCGAATTAGGGGTGAGCGAATTAGGGGTGAGCGAATTAGGGGTGAGTAGTTATTTGGGAAGAAACACGTTTTGGGGTGAGGTCGCACCAAATAATGGTGATACATAATCACGAGTGGCGAAAAACCAAAAAAAACATGTGTGGAATAATTCGCGGTGTTGAGTCGTCTAATGTTCCCAAATCATCAAGTGATGCTCAAAACTCCTACTCATGGTGCGACTTCTCAACTGGTCCGCGAACAAAAACACCCATCGGGTCATGGGTCTGCGTAAGTATGGTTATGGTGCTTTCGCGCGCTCCACCAGTCTGCATGATCTAATGTCACTCGAGCAATGCGTCCGGCAAAGACGTATGGGAAAGGTGCCCACTGAACCACTGTTAAACCCAACAGACACAATTTCAATGAACCACAGTTAAACCCAACAGACACAATTCCAATGAACCACTGTTAAACCCTACAGACACAATTCCAATGGTACCAGCCAAAAACTCATTAATGGCATTATCTGCTTAACGATATACTTGAATACTCAAGATGCTTGAAACTCCAATGAGATCTAAATAGCTGATACTTGGTACTTGGTACTGATACTTGGAAAGACTATATGTTCGATGGAACTACTCGTCAACTGATTGGTTCCAGAGATCGGCTATACTTTCCATTGGAGAGGAGCATACCATTGTTCAAAAGAACAGAAGAGGGAGAGGAGAGGGAGAGGAGAGGGAGAATTTAAAGTGAACGAGTGGTGGTCAGGTTAGGGCCATTGGGATAACCACAAGTGTTCCGACTCTATTTCCTGAGAATTAAGGATTTTGAGGATCCAAGTGTTTCATGTGTTACCTTTCCTAGAGGATTTTAAGTGTCTTTGGTCATTCACTGAATTGACTTCATGTGATTGAGTTCATGGAATTGAGTCCCATGATTTTGATGTTGATTTTGATCTGAGTCATGTGATTGATCGAGAACTACTTAAAGCCCCAATTATCCTGTTCTTGCTATTTTAAAACTATAACCATGCTTTTCTTCAGACCCCGTGTGATGGCTTTCTCAGCCACCATTTTTATTTCTTCTGTTGCCTCTCTTCCCTTTGGAGAACCCATGCACGATGGGGTTTGCCTGGCTCAGGCCTTATCCATTATAAAGACCATCACCCAGTGCATTCAACAAAGCCTTTGTGGAGGAAATGTGGAGTTTTCTGGGGTGGAGTTTTCTGGGGCTGGGACCAAGACGACTGTGGAGCCCAACAACATTGTGGACTCCAACATTGTGGACTCCAACATTGTGGACTCCAACATTTTGGTTGACCCCAATAACTATATCCAGAATGGAGTGGTTGGCAAGGATTACTTTGATGATCAAAAAAAGTATACAGGAGGCCAGCAACAAGTATATGGCCCTGAACAGCTGCACCCACAACTATACGATCCTTCGAAATTGCAGCACCAAATCGATGAGCCTGAAGATTTGCAGCCAAAACTATATGATCCTGAAGATCTGCAGCAACAACTAAACGAGCCAGAAGATTTGCAGCCAAAAATACCTGAGGATATTCTTTTGCACCCAGCAGTACCTGAGGAGGTCAATTTGCAGCCAGAATCATTGAAACCTGAAGAACAAATACCAGAGCCAAATAATGGCTTAATTTCCATCAAATACCCATGCGGTAGAGTCCGTCCTGTCTTGGACAATTTATGGTTCGATGGGGTTGAGTGTATTAAAGCCGAACCTGGGCTGGCCACGTCTCACGAATGCCTTTACCGGAAAATCTGCTTTGGGCCGGAACCTCCAAATCCTGCAGACTGCTCTTTAAATCCTGACCAGCTCCAAAAATCGGTTTATGACAGGAGTGAAATTGATGAAGCACCTTCTTGCGCTCGTCAAATGTTGTGCAACCAACACCCAACGCCAACACAACCAAATTCAGATGAGGAGGAAAGAGAAAGGACTGGAGAATCCAGGACTGAAAATTGCCTTTAAAAATGCCTTCAAAAATGCCTTTAAAAATGCCTTCAAAAATGCCTTTAAAAATGCCTTCAAAAATGCCTTTAAAAATGCCTTTAAAAATGCCTTTAAAAATGCCTTTAAAAATGCCTTCAAAAATGCCTTTAAAAATGCCTTTAAAATTTGCCTTTAAAAATGCCTTTAAAAATTGTCTTCAAAAATGCCTTTAAAAATTGCTATTGATTTGGTAGCCTCGATTTACGCTAGCTATTTGGATGAACTGAAACATACTCTTGGAAGGGGAAATTGAAGAAGGACGTGTTCTCCTATCATAGCAAAAAACGGGATCCAAATTAAATGTGTACGGGTGTTTATCAGCATAGAAAAAGTCCAAAGGTGGTTTGGTAGTTTTCAGAGGAGATTTTTGGATTGACCAATACAAAAGGTGGGCCATGGATCTGGGGCTTGCGGATGCAGGATTACATGAATTCTTTTCAATATTTTTTTGAAATGTTTTTTTTTTTTTTTTTTTTTTTATTTTTAAAAAAAAATTTTTTTTATATTTTTTTTAAAATTTTTTTTAAAATTTTTTTTAAAATTTTTTTGAAATTTTTTTTTTTTTTTTTTTTTTTTTAATTTTGATTTTTCAATTATTAAAAACTAATTACTCTTAAATCTGGATGATCTGTAAATCCCTTATTTAGATTGGATTGTGTTGTAGCCAGTAGAAAAATTGGTTGAGAAATTGATTGAGAAATTGATTGAGAAATTTCGTGGTCCTGCATATAGCCAGAATTTGAACCACGAACAAGAAACAAAAGGTTTCAATCAACGTTGAAAAAAATATATTTTATTCTTTCCAATTAAGCTTGTTGAGCTGACTATCAAGCTACAATTTCTCGAGAAATCTCCAGTTGGGATCTGGTGGTGTGTCCATATTTACATGTTGTTATGGTGTTTAATATCTTCCCGAGGAATTCTGGCTTTTGCTATTTACTAACCCTTAATCTGTTTTTTCTCATTTCTAGCCCTGAAAATTTCACTATTTAAGGAATATTTTCACGGCCAGAAAATGACCGTAGGAGCCGTAGAAGGTGCTCATGCACTGAAACCACCAAAGATAACCAATGAAGAATAAAAGGAAGATCAAAAGTTTAAAGAGGAATTTATTTATGTCATTGAGCTGATTTTATGGAACTTGGATGTATTGTTTTGGTAGCACGTAGGACAGAAACTTCACTTGAATTGGTCCACTCGTCTATATGCAGGATCCACATTTTTAACAAGATTTTTCTTTTTGGTCATTCAAAATTCACGGTAATGTCTACGGCCCTGACTCAACGTTCTGTGGTATTCTAGAGTAAAAAAAAGTACATTGAAAAGGTCTAGGAGAGAATTCTGGAAAAACTACAGTGCACGTGACTACACCCAATATAACCAGGAAATAAATAAATTAAAATTTGCTTGAGTGACCGAAAAAAAAAAAAAAAA